>AWOL01S0053111.1:22896-48809 GCA_000715115.1 Nicotiana otophora
CGGCTTGTGACTCACGACACCTATGAACCTAGAGCTCCGATACCAACTTGTCATGACCCAAACTCCCTCCGTATAATATCGTGATGGCACCTAGTCTCTACGACCAGATAAGCCTAACAAATTACGGAAAATAACAAAATGAAAGTAAAACTTGGCAACTAACAGCAGTGGATAACTGAATAACTAGTAACAATGCCGCCTGGCATATACAATAATCAATACTCTATAAATATATAGTCTTCCCAAAACCCGGAACATCATAAGTCACAAGCTACAGAAGGAAAACTAGTATCTCTATGCATCCGAGTCTAATAAAAGATGTACAGAAGGTAATTGTCATAAGGGAGAATAGAAAGGGACTCCGAGGTCTGCGGACGCGGCAGTTGTCCCTTGAAGTATCCGTACAACAGCAAGGTAATATACAAGGAGAACTCCCGAGGTACCGCCTCGTAGTCTAAAAAGTAAATATGCAGAGAGAACTCTCGAGGAACCGCCTCATAGTCTCAAAAGTAAATGTGCAGGGAGAACTCCCGAGGAACCACCTCGTAGTCTCAAAAGTAAATATACAGGGAGAACTCCCGAGGAACCGCCTCGTAGTCTTAAAAGTAAACACACAGCTCAAACCAATAAATACAACAGTTAACAGCAAGATTTCTACAGTTATACTGATAAAAAACAAGGAAAAGCATGAAATCAACTAGGCATGCTTCACGGAGTTCAAATAAGCAGTTAGAGCACGTAGATATGCGATATTAGACTAAATAGGATAACTACACATATTGGAATAGCTCTATTAAGAATGAAAACAGACTAATACTCATTTAAATGATATAACACAAATTAAAGGAAAAACAGGTTGCTACTCGGTAAAATAAATCGGGTTTTACAATAAATAGCCCGTGTACTTACTCGTCACCTCAGGTACACGGTGCTCACATATCACAACAATACCAAATCCTAAGGGGATTTCCCCCACACAAGGTTAGGCAAGCCACTTACCTGGAACCAAGCTCAATCAATCAGTAAGAATGCCATTTCCTCGATTATCCGACTCTGAGTGGCCCAAATCTAGCCAAAAACAATTTCATACCATAAATACAACTATATTAGACTAATTTAATTAATGAAATCAAGGCTTTAACAAGAATTTCGAAAATCGCCCTAAAAAGCCTCCCTGGGCCCANTCAATCAGTAAGAATGCCATTTCCTCGATTATCCGACTCTGAGTGGCCCAAATCTAGCCAAAAACAATTTCATACCATAAATACAACTATATTAGACTAATTTAATTAATGAAATCAAGGCTTTAACAAGAATTTCGAAAATCGCCCTAAAAAGCCTCCCCGAGCCCACGTCTCGGAATCGGGTAAAAGTCACAAAATATGAACACCCATTCACTCACGAGTTCACTCATACCAAAATTATCCAAATCCGATATCAAAATCTCAATCAAAACCCAAAACCTTAGTTGAAGACCTTCTTCCCATTTCCCCCAAAGTTTCCGCCCAAATCCGAAATTAAAAGATGAAATTAGTTATAGATTAGTGTAATATAACCATAAATGGGTTAAGAATCGTTACCCAAAAGTTTCCTTTGAAAATCTCCCAAATTATCGCCCAAATCCGAGCTCTCAAAGTCCCAAAATTGAAAATGGGATAAAACCCTTAAACTTGGCCTTTTCTGCACAACGATCTTGCATCTGCGGGCCTATAATCACACTTGCGATGCCGCACCTATGGAAATTCCATCGCAGGTGCGGACTTAACTTAAGTCCCCTGGGTCCGCATCTGCGAAAGAAGCACCGCACCTGCGGATGCGCTCCTGCGACCAAGGAACCGCACCTACGACCCTCACCGCTCCTGCGCATAGACAAACCGCAGAAGCGAGGCCGCTTCTGCGCAATTACCTCTGCACCTGCGAACCCAACTTGGGCTGCCAAATCCCACATCTGTGCTCCTTCATCCGTACGTGCGAGTCCGCACCTGCGGTCTCCCCTCCGCAGGTGCGAAAACACCAGAAACCAGAAAATCTTCAACAACTAGCCTAAGTCCAAATTCAATCCGTTAAACATCTGAAACACACCCGAGGCCCCCGAGACCTCAACCAAACATACCAACCAGTCCTAATATACTATACGAACTTAGTCGAGCCCTCGAATCATATCAAACAACGCTAAAAACACGAATCACCTTCCAATTCGAACTTAATGAACTTCAAACTTCAAACTTCTGAAACCGGTGCCGAAACCTATCAAATCAAGTCCTATTGACCTCAAATTTTGCAGACAACTCATAATTGACATTACAGACTTACTCCAACCTCCGGAATCGAAATCCGGCCCCGATATCAAAAAGTCTACTACCGGTCAAAAATCTTCAAAAATTCGTCTTTCGCCAATTCAAGCCTAAATCAGCTACAGACCTCCAAAACACAAATCGGACATGCCCCTAAGTCCAAAATTACCCAACGGAGCTAAAGAAACTGACGGAACTCCATTCCGGAGTCGTCTTCATATAGTTCTGACTACGGTCAAATTTTTAAGGCTTAAGCTTCCGTTTAGGGACTAAGTGTGCAAAAATACTGTGAAACCAACAACAAAACCTCCCGGCAAGTCACATAAGCAGAAAAAGATACGGGGGAAGCAGTTAATAGGGGATCAGGGCTATTACTCCCGAAACGACAGGCCGGGTCGTTACAAGATCACACCCCAAAAATATTCCCTCTTTCTTTAAGCACCACCTTAATTTACATCCCACTAGCAAAAACAAGATAACAATTTATTCATCTAAATTTTTTATTTTTTTTATTTTTTTCAACTATTCTTTTTTTCTATTTTCAATTTCGCTAGTGGCGTATTATTTTACAAAAATAAGTGCACATTTCTCCCTTTCATTGGTTCCACTCGAAAGCCACCCAAATCCCCTCCTTACTTCTTTTAGCGCTCATTTCACAATTAAAGTGCCTTCAGAGGTATAAGGATCAAAAGTTTCAATTAAGAACAAAAGGGTATAGGGTAGTAATGTGGGTACCAAATAAAAGTCTATAGGATCAAAAGGTTTAACTAGGGATAAATTTTATTTGTGATAAGCAATTAAGCTCAAAAAGATCAAAGAAAGCCTAAAATTATTTTTCAAATCGAGCATCACCTAAAATTTCGCTTCAACTGACATACCAGGCAAGTTCTAGACTCAATTACAATACATGGACTACACAAAAATCTTACAACACATGGCACATGACTCACTAAGGATGGTCCCATTCGGACTCTCAAACAATGAAAGTATTCACAAAGCCACAAGATATTAAGCATTAAGCACAAAGCGAATACTAATCAAGTAAAAGAGACATAGGCGTCACAAGACATGCTATCCAATATATAAAGGCACCATGCTCAATTTCAAACACATAGGGAAGATATTGCACATGCCAAAACCTAAATATGCTACTATCAAATAAGTCAAAGGCGCCTAGGTTCATCACTCTTCCTTCATTTATTCCCTAAATATTAATCTACTCTAAAAATTAAAAAACAAACTACTACCCGGTTCAAACTACATCCCATGAAAAAGAACCAAGGTACAAAGAAAAATCACGGGGGATTATTACTACCTAAAGAAAAATAAAAGACATGTTTTTGGGTTTTTCTATTTTTTCAAAAACAAAATTGTTAGACTTTAGTCCCTCAAGAAAACTGCATAAGAGATCCATCGTCGGGAAAAGTCTAAATTTTTCTAATATTTCTTTTCGATTTTCTATTTTTTTCATATTTAAAAAAAATTAAGCTACTAAAACTACTACTATAATACTACTACTACACTACTACTACTACTACAAAAAAAAAAAGCTAAAATAATAAAAAGCTAATTATCTAAAGAAATTATCCCACCCTACACTTAAAAGAGTGCAGTGTACTTAATGCACATCATAAATGAAATCAAGAGGGTAAGAGAAACTCCCTGGAAGGCCAAAGGCCGAAGTAATAGCAGCACACGGGGTACTCAGACTTCTCCCAAGGATAGGCCTTTGCATGGGCACCCCACACTTAGTCCCAACCATCTAGCTCTGTTTTGCATACTTCCTATAGCTTTGCTTCCTCTTCTCATAATCCTACAAAACAAAAACAACAACTACAAAAAATAATATAAAAAACAAAAATAAAAGAAGCAGTAAAACTGGGTTGCCTCCCAACAAGCGCCTAATTTAAAGTCGCGGCACGACTTGAACCACTTTTTGCCTCCACCTTGAATTTATGAATTGTACCCCTAACAGGGCATCCAGTTTGTGACGATGCTCCTTTGGTGGGGCTACAAAGATAACCAGGACAAGTAATAAATTTTTCACTCTACACGTTTCGGCCTTTAGATGAGGAGTGTAATGTTTTCTCTCTGGAACGACAAATACAAGAATGTAAGCACCTTGTTCCTCTTTTGTTGACACCTCCAAAGGCATAGATGACTCGATTTTCATGTCATCATCCAAACACAATGTCGAAAAATGTTTAGAATGAGGACCAACACGCCCCAACTCTGGAATTGTATTACTATTTACATCCTCATATTTACATGCACTAGAGTCTTTAAATATAACATTATCTACTCCCTCATATGACTCTAGAACACTCTTCTCAACATTGGCATACTCAAAAAAAATATGGTCTAATGCTTGGTATTCTGGTTTTAGCTCATCAATTTGGTCTAGAAGATTTTTTTCAGCTTCGCACGACTCATCATTAAATTGTGGGGCATTGAACGCATCAACCCTTTGCACTCAAATCTACATCCAAGTTATGCAAAGCCAAGCCAAACTTGTCAATTTCTTATGCAAGATCAACTCTCTTCTTCGACCATACCAACTTTGTTAGAAGATAACGTCGTTTCGCATATTTCCATAATTGTGAATATCCGTCCTAATACCAACCCTTACTCCCATATTCAAATTCAAACCTCCCAGAGTCCAGGTCATGACAAGCCCAAAAAGACGGGGTATAAAAGTCTTCTGTCAACCAAGCGTCTTCATCAAGAACCTTACCTCCGGATATTTCATCCACATATGTCATGTTGAGAGAACTATGAACACACTAAGAGAAAAATCAAATCGTTATAAAAATGAAATATTTACAAAAAGAAAAAAAACAAAACCTATAAAGATAAAAGTAAAAATCTAATCTAGAAAAATATCTAATTCTAATTCCCCGGCAACGGCGCCAAAAACTTGTTGCGGCCAAATGCACACGCAAGTATACGCGGTCGTCAAGTAATAAAGTGATAAAATAGAGTGTCGAACCCACGAGGACTTGTGATTAACTATTAGCTAGATCAGACTATCCTAATTATCTAAATAATGATTAAACCCAAAAGTAGTGATGCTAAAGTATTAAACTAAAAAGAAAATAAATAATGAAGTATGAACAAAGGAAACACAGATTTTTATGTTATCAATGTAATGATAACGATCTAGGGTTATGGGCTATCTAACATTCCTATTGTATTCTTCAATTTAATTGACTAACTAATTTATCTAGTTTATTGGTTGACAGGTTAATATTGCTCGGAAGAATCCGTCGAGTTCTTACTCGCCTATTCAAGCTAACCTAACGCCTATATGTCTATGGAGTTAGAACTAGCAAGAACGCATTTATAATTCATGTACATCAATCAAGCAAGACAATTAAGTATATATTTATCCTAACCGCGAATTCGTTCCCTGATGTCCAGGTTCAAGAACTTGCTCTATTTAATCCTATATGCAATCTAGAATTCTCACTTTCGAGTTCAATTCTAGATTCGTAGATAGTATTTAATTGGTGATCAAGTAATTAAATAATTAAGTGTAGGATTGAATAAATAAACTAATATGATAAATCAAGAAACCAAAATCAATATTCAAATAACAATAGTCATGAAAGAACCACAACCCTAGAACATAAAGTTTAGCTCCACATAGACATGGTAGCCAAACAACAAATCATACAAAGAAACATAAAAATTACTAAGCTTGGTGGAAGAAGATGAAATCCGGCCTCCACGGTGGCTCCTTACTCTCCCTCGGTTGAATCCCTTTCAAAAAGTATGTTAGATTCTTAAAAGAGGCATTTTGACTTATATATTGCGTACAAAAGTCGTGGGCCAAAGTTTTCCTCTTCCTTTTCTGAATCAGCTTCAGGGATTGATGTTGGGGTGGATGTTTCGTGTCCGTCTCAGCTTGAACTTCTCAGCATCGGATGTTGGGGTGGATGCTTCGCGTCCACCCTCTGTTCCCTCAACCTTGTTGTGCCCAGGTGCGGATGCTAAGGTGGATGCCTTCTCCCGACTTCACTGCTAACGGTGAACCAACTAGGTATTTTTGCAAGGTGGATACGATGCATCCGCCATCTTCTTCTATAGGTGGAGCACCCTCATAAAACCAATAATTATCGCATGTTGGGCATTTTAAAGACCAAAAAGCGATTAAAATATGGGTAAAGTAATATTAATGTCATGCCCCCAAACTGGGATGGGACGTGAATGACACTCAACCCTTACCACTCGTTTAGTGAACCCTGTACTATTTATATCAAACTTCAAGTTCAATAGCAAAGAATCTAATGTGCTTAAATATTAGTTCTAATCAAGTTGCAGTTCTTAAGCTGACTGATAAAAATAATAAATAAAGGATAAATCCCAAAACTATTTTAATACTAACCCACTAACAAGTCATGAGCCTCTAGAATCTGAAAAACAAAATTTAAAATACATAGCCTATGGGGGCATCCCCGATAATAAAATAAATGTAAAGAAAAAAAATAGTCTGAATAGGGTTCGCTACCACCGGGGTGAATCAATAGAGTCTTTTAACTAAATCTAGAATATCTTCTCTAGCCACGTGCCTTATTACCTGCGTCCTCAATACCTGCCACACGATGTAGCAGGCCCAAACTGGCTAAGTACCACCAAAGGATACCCAGTAAGTCTCATGGGCTACCTCCTAAAAAGGCGGAGCGAGACCTTCTGGAAAATATAAGAAAGAAAAGGGATATACGAAAAATCATATAAATCATATAAAATTTTACAATCAAGTAATAAGTTGGAAACTGAAACTCAACATAGAAATTGAGCCTATAACTGATATTTGAAATATAAACTGAGTTATATATATTTTAATACGTAACTTTGCAAAGTTAATTATTACGCATAATGGCCCTGCGTACGTGAGCATCTAGGAACACTTACGGGGGAGTGTCGGCTTATCTCCCCAACAAACAGTTGGCACCTGCGAGCGTGGGGTAGGTAACCCTAACATCATGGCACTCACGCTGGGGGAGGTTGGACACTTCTCCCTACTGAATGTGAATATCACAAATAAAGGCGCATAACAATTAGTAATACACATAAGCATGTATTCATGTCACATATAATGTCGTACTAAATAAGAATAAGTGAACTGAGTATTTTGATCACAAGAAAATATGGCTTAGATTTATTGCACACATGGAGCACAGGGGTTCTAATGGAATTCTCTACTAGGAAAATAAGCCTCAACTCACCTTAAATCTAGCTCAACTTCGACTTCACGTATCCTCCAAACACTCCCGATTCACAAATTTTCAATCTACATGTAATAATCAGGTTCAATTCACATCAATACAAGTCTAAAGAATATAACATTACTCTCTTCAATTTAAGAATATTGCTCAAATCTTCTAACTCGTGAGTTTTCAGTAATACAGGGAAACTATGTATACCCACTTTAATTCTATAGTCCAATAAGTTATAATCATCACCAAGAACATATCAATTGCAACGTTCCATACTCAGTCAAGAGTCAAGACTCCATTATCAAATTTACTTTACTGCTCAAATCCTAACTCTTATTTTGGAATTATAATTAACTATCTTCATATATAACTGATAATTAAAGTAAAGGAACAAAAGAAAAGAAAAAAAAAGATGAAAGGAGAAGTAGACTCCTCTTACTCTATGTTGACGGCGAGCAATTTTTGTTTCTGTGTTTCTTTGCATTTCCTCGTCGGCCTTCAGAAACCAAGAAAGGCTTGATACCTTATGTCTCTTATTATTTTAAAAGGGCCAAATGAAACCTAAATATGACCATCATTTACAGCTCAATTGGCTGGCCCACTATATTTAATTATAAGCAAATTTGGTTGAACGTGCTGCCACTACCCATGCTACTTTCTGACTCCAAATAATAGCAAAAGTTTTTCCACTTAGAAAGTTTTTTTATTTTCTTTACCCTTGGCCCACTTGTCTGTCATTGCTAACCAAGATTTTTGTATCTTTCTTGCTAATTCCTTACATATAAAATAGATGTACTCCTTTTACATGCAACATCGTATTGCCATTATAAGGACAAATGCATCCAGTGTTGCATTTTAACACAGTGATCAAACAAGATTTTGTTGATTCTTAAGTATCCATCCTACCGTATTAGTCCATATCCTATATGCATATTATCCCAAATACTATGCTTAAACCGTGCAAGTCCTTATACCCTTCAAGCACTTTAATTATGTTATGAACTCCGAGATTATTAAAAACAATTGAGCTAGAAATTTATGGGGCTTTACATTCTCCTCCTCTTAGGAACATTCATCCTCAAATGTTGTGTCTTAATTGTTCTTTAGTCTAAAAGAAAGATCATAGGATCCCAAAATTTGACTAACTCCTAAAATTCCCAAAAATTTTGGTAGAGTTTCCTTTGTAACTGGAGCTATCCAAAATTTTTAACTTGTCCAAGCAACCCAACAATAATATTTCGTACCTCCAGCTACTTAATCCAATAAAATACAATATTAAGGCATACCAATATACCCGCTAAAGTCGCTTTACATAACTATAAGCACAAATATCCCATACCTTACCAATCTAATTATTTTAAAGTATTAAATGAATTACGTACCTAAAATCTCGAACAAATAGGGATACTTTTCCTTCATGGCTTCCTCTGGCTCCGACGTAACTTCCTCAGCTGAATGTTTGCTCCATATTACTTTTACCAAAGCAACATCTTTGGTTCGATGTCTGCGAACATGCCTATCTATTATAGCTACAGGAACCTCCTCATATGACAGAGTATCATCAAACTTTATGTCTTGCCTATCAATTACATGACTAGGGTCGTGAAAGTACTTTTTCAGCATGGACACATGATGTCACGACCCAAAATCCATTAATGGTCGTGATGGCGCATAACACTGCTGTCAGGCAAGCCGACAATAATTGATTAACTCGATTATTCATTTTAGTAATTGAAATCATAATTTTCCTTGAATTAAATAATCAGAAATAAAATTTACAGAGTAATTGATAATATTTTTCCCAACTACAATACTGAACAATTCATAAGTATCCCAAAATCCGGTGTCACAAGTGTATGAGCATTTACTAGGAAGTAAAATACAATACATCATCTGTCCATAATATAAATTGGACAGGAGAATATAAATAACTCTGAAGGAGACTCTGCTGGTTGCGGATCTTAACATAAAATGCAGCTCACGGTAAGTCCCCCCATCATCCGCGCCTCCGCGCCCAAAGGACTACCATACAAAAAAGTACCTGCACAAAAATGTGCAGCAAGTGTAGTATGAGTACGTAAATCAACATGTACCCAGTAATTATCTAGCCTAACCCCGGAGGAGTAGTGACGAGGGGTCGACATCGACACTCATTAGTGGTCCAATAATATTAGGTACAGTAAAGAGGTAAACAAATATGAGGCAGAGTAAATAAATAAAATAAATAAGTATAAATACGTGGTACAATTCTCTTCTTTACAATGAACTCAAGCTCTCCATTAGAAATCCCCTCCTTAACCGGAGCATATATATAGATGTAGTGGATCTCCTCAAATAGATTGTTATAATTCAAATCAGGAAAACTCATGGATACACTCGCTTCTTGCCAAATATTACGCACGATTTCATGAGGATATGTTATAGGAAATGCCGAGGCGTACGGCCCGATCCAACATAAATATTTAAACTGTGCACTACCGAGGGTCGAACGACACGAATCATAGATGTATTTATTAGCCTGCCGAGGCGAATGGCCCGCTCCCATGAGAGTATGGTACATAAATCCTGCCGAGGCGAACGGCCCGATCCCATTAGAGTGTAGTACATAAATCCTGCCGAGGCGAACGGCCTGATCCCATTAGAGTAAGAAGCTTTAACAGTTCCTTGACCCCACTCACGAATAAACGTGTGAGTTATAATTTCTTTAACGAAAAACCTTTCAATGAAACATACATATATATATATATCACGGACACAATTTCATAATGGGAGTATATTTGTTTCGTGACTAATCATGAAACTCGTGAAGTCTCTACAATAACGAGTCTATCACTCTACGCATGTCTAGTCTCAAGTCATAATGTGAAATAAAAGAATTAAACGAGTAAAGATAATCTCTATAGTGCAAGTATAGCATGGTGTGGACCTAAGTCTACCCGGACCATAACATGAATCAAGCTACGTACGGACTCTCGTCACCTCGCACATACGTAGCCCCCGCATCAAGTTACACATATTAAATATATCACCTATGGGTATTTTCCCTCGTCACAGAGTTAGATAAGAGACTTACCTCGTCTCAAAGCTTACTTAACCGGCTCCAACACCACTCTATCACTTCAAACCGATGCCCGTCGCTCCAAAGCTAGTCAAACAATGTGCAAACCCATAAAAATATACTCGAATACTCCCAACAAATCAATTTAAACAAATTCCCAACTCCGTTCGAAAAGTTTATAAATCTACCCTCGGGCCCACGTTCCCGGATTCCGAAAATTTTCGAAGATAAACATTACCCATAACATTACGAACTCAAATACAAGATTTATTCTCAATTCCATACCCAAATTCGTGGTCAAAATCTAAAAATACTAATTTATAGGTTTTTCTTCAAAATCCCAAATTTTTACAAATTTTCATGTCTAAATCCATATATAATCCAAGTATTTAACTTGCAATAGGTGGGATTAACTTACCTCCAAGTTGCTTGGTAAATACTTCCCTCAAGAAGCTCCAAAAATCGCCCAAGAATGAAGAAAAAATGGCAAAAATGGCTGAGCCTCGCTCTTTTAAGCATTCTGCCCAGCGACTCCCGCACCTGCGGACTCCTTGGCCGCTCCTGCACATCTGCTTCTACGGCACTTCTTCCGCACCTGCGGCCACTGCTTTCGCACCTGCGCTGTCGCAGGTGCGCAACTCTTTCCGCTCCTGTGGTCCTCAGTAGCCTTGGCCCTTCCATTTTTGCGCTTGCCTTACCTCTTTTGCGGCGTCGCACCTACGGCCCTTTTTTCCGCAGGTGCGATTACACAAGAACACAGGCCCTACAACAGCACAACAAAGCTCTAAGTTGATCCGTTGACCATCCGAAATCATCCCGAGGCCCCCGGGACCTCAACCAAACCTACTAACAAGTCTTAAAACACAATATGAACTTAGCCAAGCCTTCAACTCATATCAAACAACGCTAAAAACATGAATCACCCTCCAATTCAAACTTAATGTACTTTGAAATTTTAAACTTCTACAATCGATGCCGAAACCTATCAAATCACGTCCGATTGACCTCAAATTTTGCACACCAGTCATAATTGACATTACGGACCTACTCCCACTTCCAGAATCGGAATCCGACCCCGATATCAAAAAGTCCACTCCCGGTCAAACTTCTCAAAAACCTTCAAATTTCTAGGTTTTGCCAAATGACCCCGAAATGACCTACAGACCTCCAAATCCACATCTGGACGCGTTCCCAATACCAGAATTACCATACGGAGCTATTCCCAGACTTGGAATCCCAAACGGACATCAATAACATTAAAATACACTTCAACCCAAATTTATAAAATTCTTCCAAATACCAACCTTCCACAATAGGCAGTGAAATGCTCCCGGGTCATCCAAAACCTGATCCGGACATAGGTCCAAGTCCAGAATCATCATACAAACCTGTTGGAACCTTCCAATCCTGATTCTGAGGTCATTTACTAAAATATCAAACCTTAGTCAATTCTTCCAACTTAAAGCTTCCGAAATGAAAGTTTTCTTTCTAAATCAACTCTGAACTTCTCGAAATTCAATTCCAACCACGCGCACAAGTCATAATACCTGAAGTGATACTACCCAAGACCTCAAACCACCGAACGACGTGCTAGAGCTCAAAACAACTGGTCCGGTCGTTACACATGAAAAACTGGATGCACTGAAGATAACTTTGGAGGTAAAGCTAGATGATACGCCACAAGCCCAATCCTTTCAAGAATCGGATAAGGTCCTATATATCTCTGGCTAAGCTTCCCTTTTCTACCAAGCCTCATGATGCCCTTCATTGGAGACACCGTTAAAAATGCATAGTCACCCACTTTGAACTCAAGATCGCGGCGTCTTATATCTGTGTATGACTTTTGTCGGCTTTGAGCTATGTTAAGTCATTCCTGAATTAGTTTCACCCTTTTCAAGGCATATTGTACTATGTTTGGCCCAATAAGCTTCGTCTCACCTATCTCAAACCATCCTATAGGCGAACGACACCTCTTCCTGTATAGGGCTTTGAATGGGGCCATTTGAATAATTGCTTGATAACTGTTATTGATAGCATCCTAGGAAGCTCAACTCTATTCAAGGACAAGGATGAAGCTTTAAAATCTCAAAGATGGCCTTTAACAAGATGTCAAGCTAAAGAGTTGCAAAATAAGGCCAATAAACTTCAAGTGCAAATAAAGAAGTTGTTAATTGGGAGGAAGAGCTCAAGGATAAAGGATGTGAATTGGCTAGGTGATAGCATCAAGGACATATAGAGTTTTGGAAGCTCCGAGAAAGCCATTTATGATATCTCAAGCTAAAGAGTTGCAGACTAAGGTTGCTGGACTTCAATGGCAAATAAAGAAGCTTTTAATTGTAGAGGAAGAGCTCAAGCCCAAAGGAGATGAATTGTCCAAGTTTTACAATTATTTAGTGACATAAATTGAAGTCCAAGAGGAGGAAGATTGGGTCACCAAATCAGCCTTTGAGGTCCACCAAAAGGGTTCAAAATGAGCTTAAAAGAGGTCCAAAAGGGGGTGTTTCAAAAGGAGCCCAATTGGAGTCCAAACCAATAGCCCAAACTAATAGTTTTAAGGTCCAAATCTGCCCCAATGGGATTTGGCCGCCCACCCTCTTATATTTTTGTATCTTTTATTCCTTAGCAACCACCCCACCTAATTTTGATAACTTTTGTTACCCCTTGCAGCCCCCTACCTAATTTTGATGACTTTTGTTAACCCTTAGCAACCCCCTACCTAATTTTAAGGACTTCTACTCCTATAAATAAGGAGTTCTTCTCATTCATTAGGAACTTCATTATTGATTAAGAATATCATACTTTGAGAGTTCTTTTGAACCTTTGTTACTTATACTTTGAGATTTATCTTTCAACCTTTACTTGTTCATAGTTCAAGGTAGTAAGATTATTTCTCTATTGTGATATCTTTGATTCCTTTATGATATTCTTAGAAGGCGATTAATACTAGTTATTAATTGTTGTCTCAAGTTACTCGTAAAGCGGTCAAGATTCGAATCTATTATTTTAATTTATTTTTAAGTAAAGGCATTTGATTTCTTCAATAAATCAAGACGTTGTTGCTTGGATCTTGTCAAGGCTATAGAACTTGTGTTCTTAGAAATTCCTGGAATTCTTTCCTTGAATTTTTCTATATCCTTTATTTTCTGCACTTCAATTCTAGTTATTCAATTCCTTATTATTATTTCTTCTGCATTTACTTCTCAAATTCTTACTCTAGTTTGGATTCTCGTCCTTGTTGTTATCAAGTGGTATCAGAGCCAGGGGCAGAGCTAACCCTTCGGATACGGGTTCGGTTGAACCCAGTACCTTTTGTTCAAACCCTGTATTTGTCTTAAAAATTTATTGAATTATGTGCAAACTGTTGATTAAAAACCCAGTAACTTAAAAGAATTAGAATACTGAACCCACAAGTTTCAAATTCTGGCTCTGCCTCTGATCATAGCGGTTTTATCAAGATTTCGTTCTTGATAATTCTGGGTATTTCTTGAATACTAAGAGCAAAAAGAAAAAAAAAGAAAGAAAAAAAACGAAAATCAGTTAAAAAAAGAATTGCTTGCTCTCCAGGAAACTTCTTTTGTATATAATTTGTTTCCAAAAATTAACAAAGGAAACAAGAAAAGGGGATCCTAGAATTCAATGATAAGAAAAAAAAATTAATTTTTTCTTATTCTTTCTATAAATATATAATCCTTTCCTTTTTGTTCGTGTCTTATTTCAACCGAGCCTAATAGTTCTAGAATTTGGTTCTTCTTTCATTAGTTCCCTAAAAATCTGAAGTTTACTACTATGAACTTCATACGAGTTGGGTTTAACTATAAATCTACAAAGTATTTTGTTCAAAGGTTATTTCGAGAGGGAAAAAAATGCAAAGTGTGTGTGAGAGAATTACAGGGGGAAAGCCAAATTTGAGAGATACATATTTCTTCTATTCTATGTCAAGATGTCTCAAACAGGTAGTTACAATGGAAGGAAGAGAGCTATGACTCAACAACTTGAAAAGTCAAACTTACAGTATACCGAATGGAAGAAAGACAATGGTAAAGTTATTTTTCAAACAAGAGCTAAAGTGATGTCTACGATTTATGCCCTTAGAATTGACAAAGAGTTTGGCTATAACTTAATTAGCACTTATATGATTGAGAAATTGAACTTGTCTTGTGTTGAGCATATTGAACCCTACATGTTGAAAGAAATAAAGGTAGATAAAAAAGTGTTATTGTCATTCTCTATTGGAAGGTATAAGGATGTGATTTGGTGTGATGTCATTCCCATGAATAGTTTTCATATCTTGCTGGGAAGGCCATGGTATATCTATAGAAGTGCTTCATATAGTATGGAAAAAAATAGATACTCTTTTTGAGGTTAATGGGAAGAAAATCATTCTTGGGCCTTTGACTCCTTCACAAATTTGTGAAGATGAAAAGATTGTTAAAGAGAATATGGAAAAATATGAGAGAAAAAAGAATAAGAGGAGTAAGGGAGTGCATAGTGACATTCCAAGAGAGGAAAAATGAGAGGTTGTCTTGAGTGAAAAGAGTGGGATATCAAGTGAGGTAAAGAGTGATCTTGAGAAAAAAGAAAAGAGAGAAGGTAATGAGATAAACAAAGTCTGTGAGGTAGAGAGAGAAAAACAAGAGGGATTGAGTGAAAGCAAAGAAAAACTCTTTAGTGAGAGAAAAGAGGCTAAGGGTGAGGAAAACATTAGTCTTGTGATAAAAGACAAAGAGAGTGTAAGCAAGAAAAAAGTTTCTTTACTTCCTAACCCATTAACTCTTTCTTGTTTTAGTTCTTGTGATTTTGTGCAACCGCGTGTTGAAATACTTTTTGAAAGGGGTGGTGAGGCGCAGGAGATGGTGGCAAAAGATCCAATTGGATTCCAACATGAATTTGGCGATATCTATTCTTGTTGGATGGTGGAAAATAAAAGATTGGTTAAATTCTTTGTTATTGAAGCTTTTGACTATTTCGATTCTTATTTACAAGGTTATGACATGGAGTTGCCTAAAAAGCAATGCTAAGTTGGAGCCATTGCATAAAAGAATACAAGGTGATGATGCTCCATTGGTAAATAAGTTCAAGTATGGTATGTATAATTGGTTTATTTGCATTCTTGGCCTTTCTAGAACACCTAAGGTATTTTTGGAGGTAATGAATTATACTCTTATTTCTTATGTTGGTGACTTTATAATTTTTGTGGATGATGATATTTTGATGAACATCAAGTCATTAACTGTAAAATCTAAGTTAAAGTGCAAGAGTAATTTGCTTTCTTTTGAAATTTTGTATGACATAGATGATTATGTATTCCAACTTGGTGGAAAGAGGCATGAAATTTATGAGAAGAGACTTCTTCTTCTCTTATTCAAGTGGCTAATGAGTTTTCATGTGATAAATTGCTAGAATGTAATTTTTGTTGTGTGATGGGGAGTCATTATTAAAGTCATGTTCTTTGTGAGCTTGTAAAAGTGTTTGTTACTAGTAAAGAAGATATGCATGATTGTTGTAACACTTGTGATCAAATACTCTTTCCTGTAGAGGAATCCATGAGATTTGTACTTGTAGATAGTTGGCTATATCATGAAAGTATCTTTTTTGATACATGTGGTAGAGATACTTATATTAAATGGATGTGTGGTCAATATTTTATAATTTCTTTGTCATGTATACCTATGGACTACCTTACCGACAAGATCGAATTGCAAGTTCCATTGCATGGCGCATCTAAGAGAGGTTTTTATTGTATTGATCTAGGTAGGCATAAATTTTATTGGGATGATGATGTCCATATGCTTTATAAGGGAGTATTTACACCTATTAGGATTAATTGGGTTAAATGGACATGTGGTCACTATCTTATTTTATTCCTACTATTTTTTCAGATTAGTGGATGCCATTTACTAGTGCGTGTTTTTTTTTCTTGCAAGGTCGAAATTCGAGGACGAATTTTCTTCAAGAAGAGAGGAATGATAGCATCCTAGGAAGCTCAACTCTATTCAAGGACAAGGATGAAGCTTTGGAATCTCAAAGATGGCCTTTAATAAGATGTAAAGCTAAAGAGTTGCAAAACAAGGCCAATAGATTTCAAGTGCAAATAAAGAAGTTGTTAATTGGGAGGAAGAGCTCAAGGATAAAGAATGTGAATTGGCTAGGTGATAGCATCAAGGACACATAGAGTTTTGGAAGCTCCAAGAAAGCCATTTACAAGATCTCAAGCTAAAGAATTGCAGACTAAGGTTGCTAGACTTCAATAGCAAATAAAGAAGCTTTTAATTGTAGAGGAAGAGCTCAAGCTCAAAGGATATGAATTGTCCAAGTTTTACAATTATTTGGTGGCCTAAATTGAAGTCCAAGAGGAGGAAGATTGGGTCACCAAATCAGCCCTTGAAGTCCACCTAAAGGGCTCAAAATGAGCTTATTAAAAGAGGTCCAAAGAAGGGTGTTTCAAAAGGAACCCAATTGGAGTCCAAACCAATGGCCCAAACTAATAGTTTTAAGGTCCAAATCTGCTCCAACGGGATTTGGCCGCCCACCCTCTTATATTTTTGTATCTTTTATTCCTTAGCAACCACCCCCACCTAATTTTGATAACTTTTGTTACCCCTTAGCAGCCCCTACCTTATTTTGATGACTTTTGTTACCCCTTAGAAACCCGCTACCTTATTTTAAGGACTTTTACTCCTATAAATAAGGATTTCTTCTCATTAATTATGCACTTCATTATTGATTAAGAATATCATACTTTAAGAGTTCTTTTGAACCTTTATTACTTATGCTTTGAGATTTATCTTTCAACCTTTACTTGTTCATAGATCAAGGTAGTAAGATTACTTCTCTATTGTGATATCTTTGATTCCTTTGTGGTATTCTTAGAAGGCGATTAATATTAGTTATTGATTTTTGTCTCAAATTACTCGTAAAGCGATCAAGATCCGAATCTATTGTTTTGATTTGTTTTTAAGTAAACGCGTTTGATTTCTTCAATAAATCAAGACGTTGTTGCTTGGATCTTGTCAAGGCTATAGAACTTGTGTTCTTGGAAGTTCCTGAAATTCTTTCCTTGAATTTTCTCATATCCTTTATTTTCTGCACTTCAATTCTAGTTGTTCAATTCCTTATTATTATTGCTTCCGCATTTACTTCTCAAATTCTTACTCGAGTTTGGATTCCCGACCTTGTTGTTATCAATTATTATATGTGAACTCAATTAAAGGCAGATGATCATCCAAGATTCCTTTACAATCGAGAACACATGCTCGTAACATATCTTCTAAGGTCCGAATTGTCCTCTTGTCATGTCCATCTGTTTGAGGGTGAAAGGTCGTACTTAGATTAATTCTTGTACCGAGACCTTCCTGAAAACTCTTCTAGAACTGGGCAGTAAACTGAGCACCCCTGTCAGAAATAATGGACATAGGAGAACCATGTAACCGAACAATTTCTTTTATGTATAATGCTGCATACTGGGGTGCTGTGTAGGTTGTTTGACTAGCAAAAAGTGAGCTGACTTAGTGAGTCGGTCTACTATGACCCAAATAGAGTCGTGTTTCTTAAAGGTTCGCAGCAAACCAACCACAAAATCCAAATTTATTCGTTCCCATTTCCATTCTGGTATTTCAATGACTTGAGCTAAGCCGCTTGGTCTTTAATGTTCAGCTTTTACTTGCTGGCAGTTTAGGCACCGCGATACAAAATTTGTAATATCTCACTTCATATTATCTCACCAATAATTATCCTTCAAATCATGATATATTTTAGTAGAACCTGGATGTATTGAATATCTGGAGCTATGAGCTTATACCATAATTGCCCTTCGAAGATCTTCTACATTTGGCACGCATAAGTGGCCATCAAGTCTCATCACACCATTCTCATCAAGTGCAAAATTCTTAATCTTGCTAGTGAGGACACCTTCCTTGAGCTTAAGCAAGCTAGGGTCATCAAATTGTTTGGCTTTAACTTGCTTTACTAAAGTAGACTTAGCACCCATAATTGCTATCAACCTTCCATCATACTTCTCATCGAGATGAACCCCTTGGCTAGCTATTTGTTGGATTTCCTTAACTATTGGACGTTCGACCACACACAACCTGGTCAAACTTCCCATGGATCTTATGCTCAGAGCATTAGCAATCACATTCGCTTTGTCGGGATGGTAAAGGATATTACAATCATAATCTTTAAGAAACTCCAACCACCTGCGTTATCTCAGATTCAACTCTTTCTACTTGAATATATACTGCAAACTTTTATAATCTGTGCAAATATCACATTGCTCTCCATAAAGGTAGTGACGCCATACTTTTAGACCAAAAATAACTGATGCTAGCTCAAGATCGTGGGTAAGGTAATTTCTCTCATGATTCTTTAACTTCTTAGAAGCATAAGCAATTACCTTGTTATTCTGCATAAGAACACACCCTAACCCTAGTCTAGAAGCATAACAATAGATCACAAATTTACCTGTAAGAGTAGGTAGAGTTAGGATTGGGACTGTAATCAACTTGTTCTTGAGTTCTTGAAAACTTTTCTCACAAGCTTCAGACCATTGGAACTTCACATTTTTCTGAGTTAACTTTGTCAACAGGGAAGCTACTCAAGAGAACCCTTCTACAAAATGGCAGTAGTAACTTGCCAACCCTAGAAAACTACGAATCTCTGTAGGGATCGTCGACCTAGGCCAACTCTTAACTGCTTCTATTTTATGTGGGTCTACTCTAATGCCTTCTTTCGAGACCACGTGTATCGAGCCAAAATTCACATTTGGAAAATTTGGCATACAGCTGATGGTCCTTGAGTATTTGAAAAACTGTTCTCAAATGATTCTCATGCTCTTTCTGGCTATGGGAATATACCAAAATTTCATCGATAAATACTATGACAAAGGTATCTAAGAAAGGCTTGAAGACTTTGTTCATTAAGTCCATAAAAGTTGTTGGTGCATTGGTCAACCCAAAGGACATCACTAAAAATTCATAGTGACAGTATCGAGTCCTGAAAGTTATTTTCGGGATGTCTGCTTCTCTGATTTTTAATTCATGGTATCCCGATCTCAGATCTATTTTTGAGAAATACATGGCACCCTGCAACTGATCAAATAAGTCATCTATCCTGGGCAGTGGATATTTATTTTTGATAGTAACCTTATTCAGCTGGCGGTAATCTATACACATCCGTAGGGAACCATCTTTTTTCTTCACAAACAACACTGGAGCATCCTAGAGTGAAACACTAGGTCGAATAACACCCTTATCTAAGAGGTCTTGTAACTGCTTCTTGAGTTCATTTAGCTCAGATGGAGCCATTCTGTAAGGAGGAATCGAGATTGGTTGAGTTCTTGGCAATGTGTCTATTCCAAACTCAATCTCCCTATATGGGGGTATCCCTGGGAGATCATCTGGGAACATGTCTGAAAACTCTTTCACAATCGGTACTGATTCAAGCACTGGGGAGCCAATAAACTTGCCCACAGGCGTACCCACTTCACCTCTAATTGTAATTAGATCTTCCCCAATAAATGCGAATTTAACCATCTTCGCGTCTCAATCAACTGTAGCATGACAAGAAGATAATCAGTCCATGCCAGCTATGATGTCAAAGTCTACCATATCTAACAAGTTCAAATCGGCTAATGTTTCTCGGCCGTGAATTGTGATGATGCAGTTTCTGAATATATACTCAACTTTAATAGATTCCCCTATAGGTGTGGAAACCTCAAACGGAACCCCTAATTTTTCTTGTGCTTTTCCAAACTCGACACAAAAATAAGGATATACATAGGAGAAAGTTGAACTAGGATCAACTAATACATAAGCAAGGCAACCACAAACAGAGAGAATACCTGTAATAACTCTGTTAGACGCCTCAGCATTCTACCTGTCAAGAATTGCATAGAATCTAGCTGATCCGCCTCCTCCCTGAGCTCCACCTCTATTGGCACCACGCCCAGTCTGAGTATTAGATGCCAGAACTGGAGGAGGTGCAACTATTTAATTACCCATGGATGTTGCATGTCTGGTTGGAGTTTTCCCCGGAGCTTGTCCAAGAAGTGGACAGTCTCTCTTAATATGACCCGGATCATGGCAGTGGAAACAACCTTTCTGACCCAAAAGGCATTTCCATGGATGTCTTTTGCTGCACGAAGGACATATAGGATAGGAGAACAAAGGTTGGCCCTGACTAGTTGAACTTTACCCCTGAGGGGCCTGACCCTTACGTTGCTGGCCATTTCTGAGTAGAGCTTTATAAGGAGATGAGTGAGTCGTTGATTGAATGTGAGCTGAATGATTCATATTCTTACCCCCAACTGAAAATCCACTATAAATACCTGTTGTTCTAGCCTTCTTGCTATTATCTCTAGCTTCCCTGGTGATTTTATCAAAAGCCTCCTTACGCGTAGCGATATTGACAACCTGAAGATAAGTCTTATCATCCTGATGTGAAGTCATATCTTTTGCCATATGTGGATTCAAGCCTTCAATGAACCTACTCACTTTTTCGCTCTCTATCGGTATCAAGTTAGGTGCATACTCTGCCAATTTTGTAAATTCCATCTCATATATAGTCACTAACATGGTACCTTATTTAAGATGTTCGAACTGACGTCGAAGCTCATCTATCTGACTGCTAGGCAAAAACTTGGCCTTGAAAGCTTCTTTGAACTGGGGTCAAGTAAATAGTGGTAATGTAGAATCTCTGGCCTTATTGTGACCTTTCCACTACTGTCTTGTTGCACCCTTCAAACGAAACCCAATCAACTCTGTGGCTTGTGTTTCAAGACAACCCAAAGAAACAAACATTTTCTCTATCTCTTCCAAAAATAACAATGGTTCATGTAACGACCCGGTTGGTCGTTTTGAGAGTTATAGCCCCGATCCCCTATTTACTGCATTCCCTGTATCTTTTTCTGCTTGTGTGACTTACCGTGAGGTTGTTGTTGTGGTTTCGGAGTGAATTGGGACACTTAGTCCCTAAACGGAAGCTTAAGTCTTAGAATTTTGATCGTAGTTGGGACTGTGTGAAGACGACTTCGGAATAGAGTTTCGTCCATTCTGTTAGCTCCGTTAGGTGATTTTGGACTTAGGGGCATGTTCGATTTGTGTTTTGGAGGTCTGTAGCTGATTTAGGCTTGAATTGGCGAAAGTTAAATTTTTAGAGATTTTGACCAGCAGTGGACTTTTTGATATTAGGGCTGGATTCCAATTCCAGAGGTTGGAGTAGGTCTGTAATGTCAATTATTACTTGTGTACAAAATTTGAGGTCAATCGGACGTGATTTGATAGGTTTCGGCATCGGTTGTAGAAATTTAAAGTTTCAAGTTCATTATGTTTGAATCGGAGGGTGATTCGTATTTTTAGCGTTGTTTGATGTGATTTGATGGCTTGACTAAGTTCTAATGGTATTTTAGGACTGGTTGGTATGTTTGGTTTAGGTCCCGGAGGCCTCGGGTGTGTTTCGGATGCTTAACGAATTGAATTTGGACTTAGGCTAGTTGCTGAAGATTTTCTGGTTTCTGGTGTTTTCGCACCTACGGAGGGGAGACCGCAGGTGTGGGATCGCACGTGCAGAAGGAGGAGCGCAGGTAAGGCTTGGTCAAGCTTGGTATGTGAGCGTAGGTGCGAAATAGGAGCCGCATCTGCTCATCTGCAGATACAGAGGATTGACCGCAGGAGCGAAAAGGGGCGGCCTGGGCAGAGTCGCAGATGCGGAAGGTCATCCGCAGAAGCGAGCCCGCAGGTGCGTGCCTTAGTCTGCAGAAGCGGATATTTTGACCTTAAGCCATCTCCGCACCTGCGATGGAAATTTCGCAGGTGCGGCGTCACAGGTGTGACTGTTAGTCTGCAGATGGGGAATCGCTAGGCAAAAAAGGTCAAGTTCTAGGGTTTGATTTCCATTTTCAATTTTGGGACTTTGAGAGCTTGGTGTGAGGCAATTTTTCGAGGGTTCTTCAAGGAAATTATTGGGGTAAGTGATTCTAACCCGGATTGGACTATATTTCATGAATCTATTACTATTTTCATCATCTAATTAGAGATTTGAGTTGGAAATTTGGGGGGAAATGGTACAAACTTTCTAGACTAAAATTTTGAGTTTTGAAAGGTGATTTGAGGTCGGATTCGAGTAATTCTTATATGGTTGGACTCGTAAGTGAATGGGTGTTCATATTTTGTGACTTTTACCCAATTCCGAGACATGGGCCCGGTGAGGCTTTTTGGGGCGATTTTCTAATTTCTTGCTTTAGCTTTGATTTCATTAGTTAGATTAGTTTTTTGTAGTTATATTTATGGTATGTAATTTATTTTGGCTAGATTTGGGCCATTCGAAGTTGGATATTCGTGGAAAAGGCATTGTTACCGATTGATTGAGCTTGGTTTGAGGTAAGTAGCTTGCCTAACCTTGTGTGGGGGAGATCCCCTTAGGATTTGGTACTGTTTTGATATGTGAGCGTCGTGTATGTGAGGTGACGAGTACGTATACGGGCTATTTGTTGTAAAACCCGATTTATTTTACTGAGTAGCAACCTGTTTTTCCTTTAATTTGAGTTATACCGTTTAAATGAGTATTAGTCTGTTTTCTTTCTTAATTGATTTATTCCAATATGTGTAGTTATCCTATTTAGTAAAATATCGCATGTCTACGTGCTTTAACAGCTTATGAACTATGTGAAGCATGCTTAGTTGATTTCCTGCTTTTCCTTGTTCTTTATCAGTACAACTATAGAAATCTTCCTGTGAACTGTTGTATTTATCGGTTTGAGCTATGTGTTTACTTTTGAGACTACGAGGTGGTTCCTCGGGAGTTCTCCTTGCTCATTTACTTTTGAGACTACGAGGTGGTACCACGGGAGTTCTTCCTGTACATTTACTTTTGAGACTACGAGGCGGTACCTCGGGAGTTCTCCTTGTACATTTACTTTTGAGACTACGAGGCGGTACCTCGGGAGTTCTCCTTGTATATTTACTTTGGAGACTATGAGGAGGTACCTCAGGAGAGCCCCTGTTGTTTACCCATGTGTGTTGTACTGTTGCCTTGCCGTGTTTCCTTTTGTTAAATTCTAGTCTCTTATTATATTGTATATTCTCCTGCCTTATTTATTATTTACCAGTGGGCCTGACCTGACCTCGTCACTACTCGACCCAGGTTAGGCTTGGCACTTACTGGGTACCATTGTGGTGTACTCATACTACTCTTCTGCACATGATTTTGTGTGTAGATCCGGGTTCATCATACTAGCCTCGCTATTAGTTGTGCATTTGCTGCTGTTTCGGAGACTTCAAGGTACATCTGCTCGCGTCCGCAGACCTAGGAGTCCCCCTTTATTCTCCCCTATGCCAAACACTTCCTGTATTCCTTTTATTAGACTCTGGTGCATAGAGAATCTATTTTCCTTCTGTAGCTTGTGACTTACGATGTTCCGGTTTTTGGGAAGACTGTGTATTTATAGAGTATTGGTTATTGTACATGCCGAGCGGCATTGTTACTAGTTATTCAGTTATCCACTGTTATTAGTTTCCAAGTTTTACTTTCGTTTTGTTATTTTTCGCAATTTGTTAAGCTTACCTAATCATAGAGACTAGGTGCCGTCAGGACGTTATACGGAGGGAGTTTGGGTCGTGACAGTTGGTATTAGAGCTCTAGGTTCATAGGTGTCGTGAGTCACAAGCCGATTTATTAGAGTCTCGTGGATCGGTACGGAGACGTTTGTACTTAACTTCGGGAGGCTATGGAACTGTTAGGAAAAAAACTATACTTCTTTGATTCCTTGTCATGCAAAATTTGTTGACATCAAAAATTCTAAACTTCTGTATTCTATTCTTTCTCACAGATGGTGAGGACCCGTACCGGGGGATCTGACGACCAGGCACCCGCGCCCCCTGCTAGAGCCGTGAGAGGCCTGGATGGGGTAGAGTACGAGGACGTCCATGTGGTGCAGCCAGAGAACCCGCACGAGCTACTACAGAGGAGCCCCCAGTAGCTCTAGTTGGGAGGGCAGGCACCTGAGGTACCTGTTGTTGCACCAGCCCTCCAGGAGACTCTAGCCCAGTTTCTAAGCATGTTCAATACCTTAGCTTGTGCTGGATTGATTCCACTTGCTCCTGCCACATTTTAGGCCGGGGGAGGAGCACAGACTCCCGTCGTCGGTACCCCAGAGCAGCGAGTTCAGGTAGACTAGGATCCAGAGATCATACCAGTGCAGCCGGTAGCTCCAGTTCAGCTCGAGGTTAGGGCAGCAGTTTCTGAGGTGTAACAGCTCAGACTTGAGAGGTACAAGAAGTATCACCCTCCTACCTTCAGCGGATTGGAGTCAGAGGATGCCCAGGGTTTTCTAGAGGAGTGTCACCGTATTCTCCGTACTATGGGCGTACCGGAGTCGAGTAGGGTTTCTTTTACTACATTCTAGCTTAGAGGAGCAGCCTATCAGTGGTGGCATGCTTATGAGTTGAGTAGTCCAGCTGAGGCAGCTTCACTTCTATGGACTCAATTCTCGGACATGTTTTTGAGAGAGTATGTCCCTCAGGGACGCATGATGTACGGAGTTTGAGCAGCTGCACCAGGGTGCTATGACTGTGTCAGAGCATGCAGTTCATTTCAGTGATTTGGCCCGACATGCACCAGCCTTGGATGCCACAGTTCGAGAGAGGGTTTGTCGGTTTATCGAAGGACTCCACCCCTGTATCAGTCTTAGCATGGCCCGGGAGTTGGAGATAGATATTTCTTACCAGTAGGTTGTGAGTATTGCTAGGAGATTGGAGGGTATGTTTGCTCGGGAGAGGGAGGAGAGGGAGGCCAAGAGGTCTCGAGAGTCTGGCACTTACAGTGGTACTCGTGCCCCAGTTGCAGTTCGACATGGTAGGGGTTATATGAGTCGCCCCGTTCATTCAGCTCTTCCAGCCGCCAGTGGTATTCTCGCCCCTTCTAGGCCCTAGGAGCCTTATTATGCACCGCCAGTGTCTAGTATGCCTCCTACATGGGGTGCTTTTAGCGGTCAGTCCAGCAGACCTGGCCTGAGCCAGTCACAACAGCCACGCTCTCCGAGATCTTATTTAGAGTATGGCGACACCCTCCATATGGTGAAGGATTTCCCCAGACTTAGGAGGGGTGCACCTCCACAGACTTTTTAGCCACCGCGTGCTCCACCGGGTCCTCAGGCTATGATTACAGCACTAGCTACCGCCCTACCTGCTCAGCCAGCTCGAGGTGGAGGTCGGGGAGGTCGAGGTCGCCCTAGAGGGGGAGGTCAGGCCAGATATTATGCTCTTTCGGCTCGTACAGAGGCAGTTGCTTCTGACTCTGTCATTATAGGTATTTTTCCAGTCTATCATAGAGATGCGTTGGTATTATTTG
>AWOL01S0053118.1:891-12707 GCA_000715115.1 Nicotiana otophora
GGATCGTTCTAATGTTATCGCTTCTTTATTTCGTACCCGGGATGTTAATCTTCTTTGAATCCCTAGAAGAGAGCTTATGGATATGTTTATGGATGTTCTCTGGTAATGTTCTATGGAGAAATTAAGATAAAGACGGCCTAAGACCTATGCATATCAACTTTGGAAATGTCAAAGAGGTGCTAGCTTGGCACCCTAGCACTAGCCCATCTTCCAACGCTTTTTTTTATCTGGATGTCGTATGAATGAACGGTTAAGTGAGTTGGAAACTAAATTCCAAGCCCCTAAATTTGGTATATAATATTTCCCAAATTACCTCATATAACACACGAAATTTATTCCTCAAAACGCTTCAGTGACACACCTACTTGTCACCAATGCAGTCTGCACAGTCTCGCGAAACTGAACATATCTCTCTACTTTGATGTCGTATCGATAAACGGTTTAATGTGTTAGAAACTAAACTCATATATCTTCAATGTTTTATGTATATAATACAGTAATCCCAAGTATATTGGGAGAAAAGATCCGCTACATTTGACCTAATATTTAGCGCATTTATGAATGTAACTTGTGAAGACCTTTGCCAACTTTTGTTCCACAACTCGCTTCACTTTAAAACGTAATACATGACTATACACGAATAAAATAAATCCTAACATAACCTCCTTATCATGTTAAGAACACTAGTCTCAACCCAAAGTACATGTTATAACATTCCAAACTTGACGACTTTCGACGAAATTTATTTTCTTCAATTGGTTTAGCTTCTAATCTTTCCAACCCTCTTGGTACTTGTTAATCATGATCTCATTTCTGAGCTTACATCAATTGACTTACAAATACTCTCATGTATGAAGATATGGGGTGTAACATCATTCCCCCTTTTGGAACATTCGTCCTCGAATGTTGACTGATGCACTTATCAGTCTCATAACCCATAGCTCTTACGAATATTTTAATATCGTCCTTGCCATCTAGGAAATTTTTGTGAATAAATCCCAAGGCCAGGGCATTCCCCCCTTTAGGCCTCTTTTTCACACCACGACTTGTTGTCTGAATTCTTCCAATATCGTAACTGTTGGTACATTCTATCATACAGCCAGTACGACTCTGACCATGGAAGGGACTATGAGAATCTTCTCTCCTTTTTTCTCAAGCATTTAGCCAATATCTAGTCCTTACCTTATGAATATAATTGAACTATGACAAGCTGTCCCTCTGGGCATCTATAGGTACAATGAAGTTCTTCACTCGGTACTTTGTCAATCTTACGACTATTGATATAACTTATTTTATAGCATCAGTTATCTATTCTTATGGGTTTGCTACAGTTAGGTAGGTCACACTAAACCATAGGTCTTACTTCGGTTTATTATTACCGAGGTCTGCTACCCAACTCCATGTTATTCTCTCGCTACTTATCTTATATGTATAAATCTAAGTCCTTTAGTTCTTCCTCATTAATGGTCATCTTAAGAATGACGGCGTAATCTCAGCTCATATTTTGTAAATTTTATCCATCCATTGTTGATTCACCTTTATATTGATCCAAATCTACCATTGATAACTTGAAACCTCTTACGTAATACACTGTCACTAGGGCTCACCTTGCATCGGGGGACATTTGAAATGATTTGCTTGATCCACCTTGGGACGATACTATACTTCAATAACCGTATTTCATAGCATCCCAATGTGATTCATCTTATGAGGGTATTCTAATCCCGTGCAATTCATGAAATCCCTTTTTTAGAATCATTACTCAATCAAAGGCCTAAACATCATCCTTTTGTCATCACCATTACCCCTTTATTCTACTACTAGGGCAACATCTTATCTCTTTTAATTGTCCTAGTCTTAGACTCCTCTAAGTTTATTCAGGCTGTACCAAGCTTTCTGTTACTTATGGAAAGCATCAGCTCCATTGTTTTTATTGTTTTAATCCTAAGGACTTACATATTTGTGTCACCTTTTCACTCACCTTTTCATATCCTTACTCCTATCTACCTAAAACCTTGTAACTCTATGATACTTTACCTTGTGACTTACACCTATTTAATTATACTACTCGCAACCTTCCTTTAAATTTCTAGCAACATAGTTTTCCTTTCGTGCCTTCTCAGTTTCCTTTAAATGTAAGCAATTACTTTTCCCGACTTTTCTGCCACTTGTTTAATGAGTACATGGCATATCTTATTTCCCACAAATACTGGAATCTCCTGTAACTCATATGATCTCAAATATCACTTTTGACTTCCCGTTCATTAGTCACGATAGGTGCCGCTTTCTTATGGAGTGCATAGAATATTGTAGCGACACTGCTGTTACAAGATCATTTCTTCTTCAAGTTACTACGATTAGGTTGAAGCCTTCTCCATTATTTCCTCAGATCCTCTGACTCCTGTAAAGCTTCAAGCTTATTACATCGTATAGCCAAAGAAATTTTTGATGTTCTCACTCGCCTATAATTATCCTCAGTTACTTACCTCCATGCCCATGTGCTCTTAGGGTCAGTTCTTAACTGAAATTTTAACTATCTCCCTAGTGGCACTTTGTATTTATTTACATAACACTTATACAGTACCTTTAACTACTACAACTCCTATTTGAATATTTCTCAATAATCACAACGTCATATCTGCGAGACTGAATTCCCTATGTTGGGTTCACTACGTTTATCTTACACAATCTGCTGATTTGTCTGTAACCTCTTATCTAGCCATAACTAGGCTTTTCCTGAATCAACTAAGTAAGTACTCGTTAGTCCATTCTCATATCTATATTTTGTGTAATGTTTCCTGGGTTATGTCCTTTGTCTTAACTTACCCCTTGCACTGGCTACTTATATATCAAGTGTTCATTTGCAATTATTTATCAATAACATCTAGTGCTAGAACCCTTATCGCCTCTCCTCGGCGTGCTTGCATAATCTTCTGGAGTCCTAACATATCTGTAGGGTATAAATAAATGCAACCTCAACCCTTTCACATTATTACCACTTTATTCCTTTACCATTCAATAGTTATCTGAACCACTTAACTCAGACTTAATACCACATCACAC
The DNA here is from genome assembly GCA_000715115.1 of Nicotiana otophora. Classification (NCBI taxonomy): domain Eukaryota; kingdom Viridiplantae; phylum Streptophyta; class Magnoliopsida; order Solanales; family Solanaceae; genus Nicotiana; species Nicotiana otophora. The sequence goes on from AWOL01S0053118.1 coordinate 3,955, forward strand.
CATTTCCCCCCTCTCTTCATCTTTGGAGCCTTTTCACATCTTTACTGATTCTTACTCGCCTTGTGGTATCCCTTCTGTACCAAGGATATCTGCATTTCTTATGCACGAGGGTGACACCTTGTGTAACTAGCACACTAAGTCCATTAAGCTTAACTCTGCTCATAGTGCTTTAAAGGTTATTTTTCTCACGACGCTGACTATTATCAAATTATTTGGTCCCTAATTCATGTTTAGTTTATCTTGTTCACTAGCCCGTACTAGTTTCTATTACTCATGGGGGTATAACCTTTCCTTTCGCATAGTGCTTTATGTTGTTATCACACGCTGTATCTTTTATTGCCAAACATGCTCTTATATGGCGAGATATTCTTATTTGGAGTTGTTATCTCTCTTATTGTCATGTTACCTCTTTTACTGCCGAGTTATTCTTATTTGGAGTTGTTATTTCATGATATCTTTTCATATCGAGTTATTCCATGCATTTAGATCGAGATACTATTTCACACCATCCCTTTTATTGATAAGTTGACGTTGTACATTTAAATAGGAAATTGTCATTTTGTGGAAATACCTTCATTTTGAGTTACTGAAGTTGATGTTATGAAAGCTATTACCACATTGAGGTTGAAGTTGTTGAATAATGAGATATCTTCCCTTATTGAGTAATTCTTATTCTTTTTTTTATTATTGAGATTCTTGTTCACATTGTGGTTAAGTCGTGGGCTATATGTGTTGGAAACTTTGGTATTGTTGATTTTGGCAAGTTGTGGCATATGGTCACTTTTGGTGCGAGTTGTTATTGTGTTGTGATATTGATGAGCATGTGGCGGTATAAGGATAGGGGTTTATGTGCATGTGGCGGAATAATGTGGGATTTATGTGCGTGTTGCTAGTAAGGGAATTATTTGAAGCCACACGGCGACATAAGGTGGCTAAAGTGCGTGTAGCTATTTCGGAAAGAGTATTTTCAAAAATATCAAAATGTAAGACTCACGCGGTGGTATAAGGAAAGATTGTGATTGTAATTTTGAAATGAGGTTATGAGCTATGGTACCTCGGTTGTGATTCTTGTTGCACATTCTATGTTAAAAAGGCTTGTTGATTGACCAATTCTTGATGATTCCGTCTTGTCTTACATGTATTTGTCTGTATTTGATTACTTGTTGTTCTCATCATTCGTTTATTTCTTGTTGTCTTTATTTCCTTAATTTTTGTTGTTAGCTTACCTTATAGTATTGCTCTATTGTCATTATTTCCTCGTTTTCATTGTTAGACTGTACTATTCTTTGTTCAGTTTCTTTTTCTTATCCTAGTAGGTGTCTTGACCTGGACTCATTACTACTCTACCGAGGATAGGCTTGATACTTACTGGGTACCATTGTGGTGTACTCATACTACACTTCTGCACATTATTTTGCAGATCCAAGTACATTTACTCGTTTCGGACACTAGTGATCGCTCAGTTATCTTTCCAGAGACTTCAAGGTCTCTGCATCGACAATGTCACACCCCGAACATGGGGAGAATGACCGGCACTCAACTGAGTAAACCCAGTCGAGCAAGCGTATGTTACATCAACCTCTCATCATAACTCAAGCATGATTTATCAAAACATAATTAGATCCTGAATTTCATATTGAATACATTTAGCTCAATGACCTATAGATGTTTTTCTCACGATGGTTACACAGCTTTATAAATAGCTGTAAATACTGTGAACATAAATACATGACGAAACTCAAAAATAAAGTACATGACCCACAATGTACATGATGCTTCTATGACAATATATACCTAAGTACATAAAACCAACTAGACTCGAATGCCCACTGGAATTGTAGCGGGCTGACCATAATCTGCTGCGCAGAAGATTCCTATCAAAGATCCATATCATCCTATAGAAGTATACCTGCATCCATTAAAAGATGCTGCGCCCCCAGCAAAAAGGACGTGAGTACATGTGGAATAGTACTCACATGTAAGGCAAACAGAAAAACATATGGAATCATGGTAATTCAATAAGAGGCATATGAAGTATATCAAAAACTACGAAACATCCCATAGATTAACATTTTCAAGTCTCATTATGCTTACATCATTTTAAACTTCTTTTAGGATTATACATAATATAAAGTAATTAAAACAACATGTACAAACAAGGCCAATCAAAATGGCACACAATGTCTGCGTTAACCGTCTTACTAGACCGTCCATATCCCTCTCTTATATTACCCCTGTGCATTTCATATACCGTCTTTAGAGTTCATATATCATATTATACGTAGACCGTTCATAGGATTCTACACACAATACACCTATACATTTCATAGACCGTTCATAGGATTTCATACACAATACACATATGTGTTTCATAAACCGTTCATAGGATTTATTTACACAATACACTTGTGCGTTTCATAGACCATTCATAGGATTCACATACACCATACAATATCTCACGCCCCGAACTCGGGTAGTGCGACCGGTGCTCAACCAAGTGAACCCGGCCAAGTAAGCCTGTTAGATTTCCTTCTACCCAAACTCGTCCATGAATAAAGAGGAGATGTACTCCATTAATCAAACACTGAAAAGATTTCATTAGAAACTCCCATTTCATTTCCATTAGCAGTTTCATTTATAATTTTCAAAATATTACAAGTTTATAGATATAATGAAAAACATGTTTTCTAATTACCAACATTTCTAGTTCAATTCCACACATCAAACACCACCCATAACCTGTCTACGGAGCCTCTAAGTACAACGGAACAGTAATATGGAAATGCCGGCAATAAGGCCCCGTCTATAACTTAAAACACAATGTACAACTCAAATGACATCAGGCCCGGAATAGAGTAGGGCTCACCAAAATCTACTGAATAGAGAGTGACTGCTAACGAGGACCAAAGCTGCCCTCTAATGAACCACCTGCATCCATTAAAGATTCAGCGCCCCCGACAAAAAGGACATTAGTACATATGGAATAGTACTAGTATGTAAATCTAACTGTCCTCTTTCAAATTAGAATGTCAATGTAAGAAAGGTAAAATCATGGAAACAACAATCAACAACTAATGATATTCAAATGCCAAGTTAAAACATAATAATTCCCAAAATATGGAGATAACGCTGTGGAGTGATAATCAAAATATGATGATAATATTATTTTTGGTTGGGAGATCTTTAGCACCGATATACCACTGTTCACAAGACCAATGTTCACAATATTAATGTTGAAAATACCAATATTCACAATACCAATACCACCGTACATTTAGCACGAAGTCTGATCACGACCCGATCGGCTAGGCCATCTCATTAGAGACATCAACCACAATCACTCCCAATACCAATACCACCGTACTTTTAGCACGGAGTCCAATCAGGACCCGATCGGCTAGGCCATCTCATTAGAGACATCAACCACAATCACAATTTCAATTACAATTTCCAGCACAATCTCCACCATGTGTGCGATATGGTATCCGATCACGACCCGATCGGCTAGGCCATCTCACCACAATGTCGTGTGGATCAGCATCATCATTTTTATCAGTCATATCATCTCAATTAAGGGGAATAATTTTATCACATCAATATCATCCCAAATAAAGGGAATAATCACAATCCATTCTTACACCGTCACGTGTAGTTTCAGGGTTAGGTTTTTCCAACCTACCCCCTAGGTGACTATCGATACTCCCAAAAAAATTATTATTGTTTTTGCACATAAAGGTAACATAGGTATAAATGTATTTACCTCACCATCTTTCACATTGTATGAATCTCCACCAGTATTTTCAACCAATAACAACAATAATATTCCCTTGGCTCTTTTGGCCATTCACAAGATTCTCTATTCAACGCACGGTGGTCGTATTTGATATTCCACACTTTCATTTCTTCCCTCTCATGTATTATCATCATAAATATCAACATATATAATATTCCGAAAATCACAACTTTAAGTTTATTAGAAATGAACAATTTAAGCACAATAGATTTCTTTCCAAGAAATGGAGTAAATTAATTGGCAATTGATGCGCAAGTTAAAATAATCAACAAGTAACATGCCATTTATTCTTGAAATATTTTTCCCCAAAAGGGGCAATACACGATTTCCACTCACGAATATGTAAGAACGCAAAACATATTGTAAATACTCAAAAAGAATAACATTTGTTAACACAGCCACATATGGGCATGACTTGTGTTCATAAGCATTTAGGCAATTCTATTTTCAAAGTCAATTTTGGAACAATTGAATCAAAGCTCATTTCATAATCTTTCTCACATCATCTGATTTCATTGGAACCATTGGCCACGAGTATAACTTTCACTCTTGGCACATTGGCCACGCTTTATATCCCCAATTCACTTAATACTTCCAACCATCTTTATAGATTATCAACAATAAGACATTTATAATCAAGACTTTAGGTACCCATATGAGCAATTAAGAGTCTTAAGCATATTGAGATTTTCTCACATAATTTTGCATAATAGCCTTCATTTGAAACATGACTCAAAGACATAACATTTTAATACACATATCATTCTTTAACACATTCCCAAAGGATAACATAACGTGGTAGGAACATTAGTAACACATTTTCAGAAAATCAAATTTATTTGGAACATCTCAGAACGTAGAATAAGGAAGTTGAGACAACCATACTTGAAACTTACGGGAACATCATGGAATTCAATTCTAAGAGAGTAGTTTAGCCAACATACCTGAAATTCGCCCCTTAATGATACTACAATGATCCACTACATTAAGAAACTTCAATCTACAATAACAACATCCACTGGGAACAACATTAGTAACAAATTCCATAGTTTAGGCCATTTAGGCATTTTATCAAACACCTAGTAGGCATGATGTAAGGCCCCGTAAATTGTTTCTAATGATTTAAGATTTTAAAGTGTGCCAACTGTATTTGGGAATAACATATTGAATATTAAAGGAGACCTATGTGATAGAGCTACATAAATTTTAATTGATAATGTATGTTTAAGGTGTGTTGGAACATACTAAGGAGTTTTGTGAATGGCAAGAACTTGTGTGGAACAAGTTGGCTACATTAAGTGGAAAGGATGTTTCAATTGGCACAAGACCAAACTTCAAATGAATAGATCTCCATCCATATAATGACTTAGGTGGTGATCTACCTATAAAATTAACCCCTTTGAGTCTAGTTTCAAACGTATCAAACCGTTCATCATTTGGATATTTCCATAGAAAGTGATGGCCATTTTACTGGACCTGTGTCATATGCACGCCCAGATGTGCGGCCGCACATATTTGAGTGTTTATATAACACCCCAGAAAATTTTGAAGTACTAAAGTGTAAAGCCCGGTAAAATTTGTGAAGAAAATAATGTTTCATGGTGCTCGGACTTTTTGGGTTGAACAATGCACCATCGGAAAGTAAAGTAAATGTTTTTGCGAAAAAGTGCATTTCTGTGGTCCATTATGCGACTGCAGAACCACTCTACGGACTGCATAATGGCCACAGAGTGAGGAAGTTAATTGGGTAACTTGGAAGCAACTATGCGGTCGACTATGCAACCGCATAACTTTTATGCGGTGCAATATGCGACCGCATAACAGTTATGCGGACTGCATAGTGACCGCATACACAAATAGTTCTTTTGGCTATTTTGTAACCAATTATGCGACTGATATGCGGTCCGCATATCGGTTATACGATCGCATACCTTGTTCCGGAGCTCTATTTTTGGGTTTTTGAAACCCGACCCTATTTCGTTAAATATACTATTTTGGGATGATGGAATTCTCCATAAAAGGACCTTGGAACCTTAATGCACACTTAGTGTTTGATAAAATGCTCAAATGAGCTCGAACCATGATCATCTTCCTAATTTTGATTCAATTTGTTATATTTCTACAATAGATTGAAGTTGCTAAGAATTCCGGAACATTTAGAGTGTAAGGAAGCTCAAGTGAGGTATGTTGGCTAAACTCTTCTCTTAGAATTGAATCCATGATATTAATGTAAATTATGTAAGTCCCGAGTGATTCATTAAGAAATTGGCTATTCCGAGTAAGATTGGGTGGAAAGATATATGTTCAACAAGCATCCCAAATACTCTATTCATGTTATGTTACCAATTGAGGATGTGTTAAAATATGGGTTGTGCATTAATAATATTTCGACTTTAAGTCAAGTTCAAATGAAGGCTATTATGCCAAATTTTGTGAAATATTTCAATGTGCATTAGACTCTAAATTGCTCACATGTGTACTACACACTTCGATTTGAATTGTGTTTGTTGTTGATAATGAGGATGATATTTGAAATTGAATATAGCCAACGTGCCAAGAATGATCTTACAATTATGGCCACTAGTGCCTATGAAATGAAAAGATGTGAAAGTATTATGAAATGCGATGATTGATATTGAAAGGTTAATGTCTCAAATAAGACAGCCTAGCCGATTGGGTTGTGATCGGACACCATGCCGCACATATGGTAGTGATTGTACTGGAAATTATAATTGAAATTGTGATTGTGGTTGATGTCCCTAATGGATAGCCTAGCCAATCGGGTCATGATCAGACTCCGTGTTAAAGATAGTGGTATTAATATTGAGAGTAATTGTGGTTGATGTCTCTGATGAGATAGCCTAGCCGATCGAGTCGTGATCGGACTCCGTACTGAAAATACGGTTGTAATGATATTGTGGACAATGGTATATCGATACTAAATATCTCCCAATGTGAGATATGGAAATTAATTTGAACAATGTCTTGATCCTAAATTGAGGTTTGATGTTGATTAAGGATTTTATTGATATTATGATAATCTTGTTTGTATTATTTGTCATTCTATTGAGAGGGTGTTTAGTTATACATATTAGTGCAATTCGACAGTAGTAACGTCCCTTTTGCCGGCGGCGCTGGATCTTTAAATGGATGCAGGTGGTTCTACAGCAGGAGATACTGACCAGTGATAGCAGTACACCTTCTTCACAGCTAACTTGGTGAGCCCCACTTCATCCCGGGGTCATGTATCTTTTGTTTTTTATGTATTATGGTTGAGGTATAGCCAGGGCCTTATTGCCGGCATTATCATTGTACTTTGTTTTATCTATAGAGGCTCCGTAAACATAGTGTGGGTTGTGTATTGGTGCTGGGGAAGACAAAATATGTTATGGTGTGGTTGTATTACTTGTCCATTTGAGACTTTAAAAATGATGAAGCTATTGGAAATGAATTGGTATTATAGACGTGAACACCATTTTGTCTAATTAATGATAATATGTATTATCTCTATTCATGGATGAGTTTAGGTAGAATGAAATCTAACAGGCTTGCTCGGTCGGGTTCACTCGATTGAGCGCCGGTCGCGCTCCTCGGTTTTGGGGCATGACAAACTTGGTATCAAAGCCTAAGGTTTTAAACTATCCTAGGATGTCTCGGAGCCGTGTCTAGTAGAGTCCTTATTATTGGTGTGTTGTCGACCACATCTATAATTAGAATGCTACATGGGAATTTAGGAATAATACCCTTCTTTCATGTTGTTGATCGTTCGATAAAGCTTATTGTAAGATTGTTCCTCCTTTAACTCCTCAGTTGCTCTAATATTCAGTACATGGCACCTAAGAAGAAGGCAAGAACTGGCCAAAGAGCCAATGTCACCCCAAGAGTGACAGTTAATCGTATAATTGATGATGCGGGTGAGTACCCGAGGAGTGAGAATATTCCTCCAGTTACTACACTGCCTGACTCTACTACAACTGATCAGACTGCACCTATCCCTACACCTACTGAAGGTGCAACAGTTCCTCCAACTGATATACCAGTTCGACCTCCAGTTCCAGCTTCAGATTCTAGTGTTTTTGATGTTGATCTTAGGGGAGCCATACAGATGTTGGCTCAAATAGTGGCTTCCCAAACCCAGAGGTCAAATTTTTCACCCAATTCTTCCATCTATCCAGGGGATTCTACTGGTTCCAGGGTGAACAGGTTTCTNAGAACTGGCCAAAGAGCCAATGTCACCCCAAGAGTGACAGTTAATCGTATAATTGATGATGCGGGTGAGTACCCGAGGAGTGAGAATATTCCTCCAGTTACTACACTGCCTGACTCTACTACAACTGATCAGACTGCACCTATCCCTACACCTACTGAAGGTGCAACAGTTCCTCCAACTGATATACCAGTTCCAGCTTCCGATTCGGGTGTTTTTGATGTTGATCTTAGGGGAGCCATACAGATGTTGGCTCAAATAGTGGCTTCCCAAACCCAGAGGTCAAATGTTTCACCCAATTCTTCCATCTATCCAGGGGATTCTACTGGTTCCAGGGTGAACAGGTTTCTCCAGTTGGATCCTCCAATGTTCATGGGTACTAACCCAAAGGAAGATTCCCAGGATTTCATTAATGAGATGTACAAGACTCTGAGAGTTATGCGTGCTACTGAAACAGAGGCAGTGGAATTGGCCTCCTACCACCTGAAAGAGATGGCATATTCTTCGTTTGAACTATGGGAGGAGTCCCGTGAAGAAGGGAGCTCTCCGACGAGGTGGAGTGAGTTTGCCGATGCCTTCATTGATCATTTATTGCCTGCCGAGACTAAGGTAGCATGTGCTGCTGAGTTTGAGAACTTGAGGCAAAGTAGCCTGAGTGTGTGATTTTACCATATGAGATTCACGTACCTATCTAAATATGTTATTTACATGCTGCCCACTATGGAGGCTAGAGTTCGCCGATTTGTACAGGGC
>AWOL01S0053119.1:0-37502 GCA_000715115.1 Nicotiana otophora
TTGGTGCTCGGCAAGTATGGCCCGGGTGCTAGTCATGACCCTCCAGTTGGGTCGTGACAGTGGCCCTGCCACCTCACTCCAAAATATGCGGGTGGAGGTGTATCACGATACCACAATCTCTACACAAAGCGGCCCTGCCGTCTCACCCCAATAAATGCGGGCGTCGGTGTATCACAATGCCATAATATCTAAAACAATGGCCCTATCGCCTCACCCCAATATAGGCAGGTGAAGGTGTATCACAATACCATAATCTCTACACAAAGCGGACCTATCTCCTCACCCCAATATATGCGGGTGGAGGTGTACCACAATACCACAGTCCCTTCACAAAGCGGACCTGCCGCCTCACCCCAATATGTTTGGGTGGAGGTGTGTCACAATACCATAATTTCTACACAAAGCGGCCCAGACGCCTCACCCCAATATATCCGGGTGGAGGTGTATCACAGTACAACAATCCCGACACAAAGTGGCCCTGCCGCCTCACCCCAATATATGCGGGTAGAGGTGCACCACAATACCATAATCCCTACATAAAGCGGCCCTGCTGCCTTACATCAATATATGCGGGTAGAGGTGTACCACAATACCACAATCCTTACACAAGGCGGCCCTCCCGCCTCACCCCAATATATACGGGTGGAGGTGTATCACAAAACCGCAATCCTTACACAAAGCAACCCTGACACCTCACCCCAATATATGTGAGTGGAGGTGTATCACGATACCATATATAAACTCAAAGAGGCATGATTAACATTACATTTAAGATCATAATTTCCATATCATTGGAATACTTCATGTTCATGCTTTATCATGGAGAAACACAACTCATTACATTAGCACATGCATGGTAAATCAATAAGTCAATTTCAATGGCATAGGATCCCAATTCCTTTTCTTAAGGTTCATCATCATTTAGCATAGGACATCTCTCTTTCATCTCGTTATTCACTCACTTCACATCTTGAGGTCATTAGCTAAGTTCATGACTCTTGGGTACCTAACACTCGAAGTCATTTACATACATTATTTCAGAAGCATACAACTATAGTTGAAACCATTGGGACATACAACACCTCATAATTCTCTTTTTGGCAAAGTACTACATTTTATGTTTATATCATCACTCACTTGTACTTGCCATGGGTGATCATAGGATATCAAAAACATTTAAAATATGTAGGAACACCATAGCCTCTCCTCATGAGGGCGTAGGATCTTATAACACATTGGAAACATAAGAACAAATACGTTCATCTGATAACCTTTCACAAAAAGGGCAATACTCAATCTCTACTCATGAATATATAAGAACTCAATACATATTGGAAATACCTACCAATCATAGCATTAGTTAGAACAACCACATTTGTACATGACTTGAGTACATAAGCTTTTGGATGATTCTATTTTCGGAGTCAATTTGGAATAGTTGAATCAAGGCTCATTTCATAATATTTCACACATCAGTTCATTCCATTGGCGCTATTGGCCACAGGTATAGCTTTTATTCTTGGCACGGTGTTCACACTTTATATCCCCAACTCACTACTTTCAGTTTCAAGCATCTTTATAGAATATCGACAATAAGGAATCCCTAATCACGATTTTTAGTACACCTATGAGAAATTAAGAGTCTTATGCACGTTGAGACTTCTTACACAATTTGGCATAATATCCTTCACTTGAAAACACTACTTGGAGTCATAACGTTTTTATACCCAACTCATGCTTTGCACACATTCCCAAAGTATAGCATCATACGATAATAGCATCCGAAACACATTTTGAACATATACCTTTCAACACAAGGCTTATTCAGAATAGTTTATTTACAATTAATAACTCGAGACTTACAAGAACCTCATGGGATTCAATTCTAGGAGAAACGTTTAGCCAACATACCTCACTTTGAGCTTTCCTTAAATTACTACAACATTCTAAAAATCCTAGTAATACAAATCTATTTTGAGACGTAACAAAATTGAACACAAATTAGGAAGATATTCATGGGTTCAGCTCATTCGAGCATTTCATCAAACACTAGATGTGCAAATTTGACCACAAGGTTATTCTACAAGATTTACTTCATTCCACAACCCAATCTATACTTATTTTAGCTCAACAATCTTCCCACAAACAGTATTGGTACAAGCATGTATAACTAATACTCTTACACCCAAGAAGCATACTCTCAATCACTCATCTTTTACTCCAAACGTGAAATTAAAGACTAGGGGTTTGAATCTTACCACTTGAGTGAAGATCTTGAGAGATTTCCTTGTTGGATTTCAAGGCTTGAAAAAGATCTTGATGAACAAAACACTTCATCTACTTCCTCTCTCTAGAACACTCTCACTTATCTCTAAACTAAACAGAAAATCATCCCAAATAAAGCCCCAAAGGCTATTTATTTAAATGGAATCGGGTTGTAAAAACCCCAAAATTTGCATAGCAGCACCGTACGAGGCACCGCGAGGCGCGCAGCGGTAGTGAAAAATGTGCCTAGAAATGAAATTTAGAAGTGTTATGGAAATCCCCACAGGGGCGTCACATGGGGCGGCGCGGTAGTGTCACATTCTGCCAGCGTTTGGTAATTTGGACGGTTTGAAGAGTTGGAAACTATACTCGAAGATCTTTCATTTTACAGGTTGTTCGTCACATAAATCTTTATATATATGTAGATATGCTTGTCCAAAGTTTGGTCTTCTACGTACTCATTTGGAACTTTAGTCTATCATGTAATTTCCAACTTGGCTTAGACTTAAGCCTTTCCTTAGACCCCACATCACTTATAATATTCCTCGTACACTTATTATCATATTCAATTGATATCCATCTTATTAATAGTCCTCGTCTGTACACAAAATAATATAATTAGCACCCATCAATTTTCTTAATAGCGCTTAAGTATTTCAAAATTGTTTGGGGTGCTACATTCTCCCCCACTTAGGATTATTCGTCCTCGAATGAGAAGTAAAGTCCTCCCCCAAACACCTAACATAATTTATCTCTTCTTTCGCACATCTAAATCTCCCAAATATTTCAGACATTTCGGAAGAGTTTCCTTTCCAATTGAGCCTATCCACCTGCCAGAGAATCCCAGAAATCAATCCTAAACAACATATAGATAACACCACATTGCACCATATACGTGAAAACAACAACTATGACTCTCGAGACCAATTCTATGACCTTGCTTACACTGGTCGTATCCTTGACTTTTCCTTCCTCCATTATGAGACAAATGGGCACCTCACACATTATACATGTTATGTGCATCATTCCTTAAATCCTTAGGCCTTTCTCTCTGAGACTAACTCGGAACATTAACGCACGATCGGGTATAGAAGAAGAGAAACATTTCCTAAATGTCGTTGTAGCCTCTCTATTATAAGTGTGGCCGGAAACACACCGATAAGAGAGACTCTACTGACACAGCTCCATGACACCTTAGGACTCCTAAAACATGCTCTAATACCAAGTTTTTCATGCCACGAACACAGGGAGCGTGACCGGCGCTCAACCGAGTAAACCCAGTCCAGGAAGCCTAATTTACATTAACCTCTCATCATTACTCATGCATGATTTACCATAACATAATTAGATATTGATTTTCATATTGAATACATTTGGCTCAATGGACCATAAATTCTTTCTCATGATGGTTACACAACTTTATAAATATCTGTAAATACTGTGAACATAAATACATGACAAAACACAAATCCTTAATTAAATGACCCATAGTGTACATGGAGCTTCTATGACAATAGATACCTAAATACATAAAATGAACTAGACCCAAACACCCACTAGAACTATCGCGGGCTCACCATAAGCTGAGTAGTGAAGAAGATCCCTATCAAAGATCCATATCATCATGTAGAAGTATACCTACATCCATTAAAAGATGCAGCGCCCCCGGCAAAAGGGACGTGAGTGCATGTGAAATAGTACTCGTATGTAAGGCAGTCAAAACAACATATGAAAATATGGTAACTCAAATAAGAGGCAAATAAAGTACATCAAGAAACTACGAAACATCCCATAGAATCATATTTCAAGTTTTATTATACTTGCATCATTCTAAATTTCCTTAAGGATCAACATAGCCATATGAACTATACGTGGAATACATAATAAAATGTAATTGTAACAGCATGTACCAACAAGGACAATGAAAGTGGCACCTTCCTCTCTTATTTTGCACATATACATTTCATAGACCGTCCTTAGTGTTCACATATCATATTATACACCTATGTGACTCATAAATCATTCACAATATCACCTATACAATACACCTGTGTATTTCATAGACCGTTCACAGTGTTCACTTATACAATACAAATACACCTATTCAAGGGAGGTGTACCACAATACGACAATCTCTACACAAACAGGCCATGCGCCTCACCCCAATATATATGCAGGTGGAGGTGTACCACAATACCACAATCACTTCACAAAGCGAACCTGCCGCCTCACCCCAATATATGCGGGTGGAGGTGTGTCACAATACCACAATCTCTGCACAAAGCAGCCCTGCCGCCTCACCCCAATATATGCAGGTGGAGGTATACCACAACACCACAATCCCTACACAAAGCGGCCCCACCGCCTCACCTCAATATATGCGGGTGGAGGTGTACCACAATACCAAAATCCCTACACAAAGAGGCCCTGCCACCTCACCCCAATATATACGGGTGGATGTGTACAATAATACCACAATCCCTATACAAAGCGGCCCTGCCGCCTCACCCCAATATTCACGGGTGGAGGTGTACTACAATACCACAATCCCTACACAAAGTCGCTCTGCCGCCTTACCCCAATATATTCGGGTGGAGGTATATCACGATACCACAATCCTTACACAAAGCGGCCATGCCACCTCACCCCAACATATACGAGTGGAGGTGTATCACGATACCATATATAAACTCAAAGAGGCATGATTAATATTGCATTTAAGGTCATAATTTCCATATCATTGGAATACTTCATGTTCATGCTCATCATGGAGAAACAGAACTCATTACATTAGCACATGTGTCACGACCCCAACCGATGGGCCGCGATGGGTACCCGGTACCTTACTCAACCGAGTTCCAACGTAACATATATTTCTTATTACATCATCATATACACGTGACATACGGGCCTAATAGGCTAACATCATCATTTATAAACTCAAAACATGAGCCGACAAGGTCGTACACTCTTTCACGTACACGACATATGACTACAAGCCTCTAAGAGTACATAATTGTCTTAAAGGTCGGGACAAAGTCCCGCCACACTAAACCATACACATCTAAATCATACTGACCAAACAAGCAACTCCGGAGCAAATGGAGTGCACCAATATTTTCTGCTTAGCTGATCGCCTACGTGGAGGACTCTCGACCTGTCTATCGAGACCTGCGGGCATGAAACGCAGTGTCCACAGGCAAAAGGGACGTCAGTACAAATAATGTACCGAGTATGTAAGGAATGAAAGTCAGTAAATAATAGACATGAGAGAAACATGGAGTAAAATACTCGACATGTACGCGTGCATAGCTCTGTGAGTCATTTCATTTTTATAATGTCATGCATATGCGTATAAATATCATATCATGCATAGGTATATGCGTTCATAGCATCATCAAGCCTCTGAGGGCATCCCATTATATCATTTCAGCCGCTGGGGGCAAATCATCAACGTATAACAGCTGATCAGGTGGTGGTGCGTATATAACACCATAACCTTTTCCCATATTCCATATGCATATAATATACATAAATACGCATATATAATGCCATTTGGTCATAGGTCAATATATATGTATAAATGCATAAAATTCATAAGAAATACGTTAATAATATTTTCTCGGAATGTCATAAAAATAATATGCCTTAAGAAATGCATTAATAAGCTTTTCTCGGGATGTCATAAAAATAATATGCCTTAAGATATACGTTAATAAGATTTTTTCGGAATGTCATAAAAATAATATCCCTGTCGGATAAACTTTATCAAATATGTATTTTTCTGAGACCCATGAACAGAAGATATAATAATAATTCACATGGGGAATCAAGAATATAGACACCCCTAATATTTCTATGAATAGAGTCATTTATGGAAATTGTACATTTGCTCATTTTATTCGGGTTGTATAGATCATGCCAAAAGGAAAGAAGGGATAGCCTTAACATACTTGGAGTAGGGAAAAATCCGTATGATATTCTTGGAAAAGTTTGTACCGTACTCCTTTAGAATCGCAAAATCTCACGTTGCTACGGTGCTAAGAAATCTCGTTGGAATTGTTTTGTTTCAAGATTAATGTCTGTTCTTGTTGGAGTGAGATTAACTTTCGTTCTTGCAAATGTTTGAGCTTATGAAGAAAGCTATAAGCTTACCTTGATTATTTTAAGGCTAATGAAGTCCAAGATGCCAAACTTTTAATATACCCACGTAAGTGTCATGTATATGACATTTAAGTTAGACACCTTCCGTTCTAAGTTGTGAGTAACTTCATTTGCATGTGGGGCTGCCACCTCATGCTCTTTAGTACTTATCCAATATATCTCCAATTAATTAGGTAATATCCCATTACCCAATAATTAACCAATTACCCACATAATTAAGAATTATCTCAACTTACTTAAAATACTACACACTTTTAACATACCTTATACACCTTACTATCATGGCCATGTGATACCTTGTATGGTACTAGTCCATAAATACCGAGTATTTTAGATCGTGCCGAATTTTACCTTAAAATGTCAAACTTGACAAAACTCATTTTCTTCCACTCGATCACCCTCTCACCTTCACGGATTTAGTTATCACTGGATTGAAGTAGCATAATACTTATAATCCCAAAATAATCTCATTCCCGAACTTACGTCGATTACCTTACGGTGAAACTTTAACGTACAAAAATGCGGGATATAACATCTCATTCACGATCTTTTATCAGTTTACTTATAGCGTACTTTCACGTACGAAAATATGGGGTGTAACATCATTCCTCCCTTTGGAACATTCGTCCTCAAATGTTGACTGATGCCCTTATCATTCTCATAACCCATAGCTCTTGCGATTACTCTAGTACTCTTCTTGCCATCTAGGCGACTGTTCTGTGAATAAATCCAAAGGTCAGGGCATCCCCCCCACCCCCTAGGCCTTTTTCTCATACCATGACTTATGGTCGGAACCCTTCCAGTCTCATAACTGTTGCTACCTTCTATCATGCAGCCTGTACGACTCTGACCTTGTAAGTGCGCTTATGCGTCTCTTCTCTCCTATTTCCTCTAGCTTTTAGCCATCTCTAGGCCTCACTTTGTAAACATATACAGAGATTGACAAGATGTCCCTCTAGGCATATATAGGCATATTGAAGTTCTTCGCTCAATACCTTGTCGAACTTACGAATATTGCTATATCATGTTTCATAGACCCAATTATCCATCCGTATGACTTTACTGCATCTAAGTAGGTCATAATATTTAACCCTTACCTTGATCTATCGTTACTGAGGTCTTCTACCATACTCCAAGTTATGTTCGCTACTTATCCCATATATATAAATCTATGTCTTTTGATGCTTCCTCATTACTGTTCAACAACCTAATCTCATCTCATACTTTATAACTTTCATCCATCCATTGTTGATTCACCTCAATATTGATCTATAATATACCCCTAATAACTTAACCTTTTATGTAACACTACTGCTAGGGTTCACGTTTCATCGGGGAACATCTGAAATTATTAGGCTGATCCACCTGGGGCGATACTATGCTTTCATGACCGTATCTCACAGTATCCCAATGTGATTTACCTTGTGTGGGTATTTTAATCCTGTCCAATTTATGAGATCCCTTTCTTTTATTCGTCAGGTCATTACTCAATCGAAGGCCCAAACGTCATCCTTTATCTATCACAATTACACCCTCATTCTATTACCAGGGCAACATTCCATCTCTTTTAAATGCTATTAGTCTTAGACTCCTTTGAGTTCATTCAGGCTATAGTGAGCTTTGTATAACTTAAAGAAACCATCACTCTTCTTGTTTTCACTGGCTTAATCCCGAGGACTTATCCATTTTTGTCACCTTTTTACTTGCCTTTTCTTATCCTTACTCTTGTCTTCCTAAAACCTTGTCGCTTCACCATACAATAGCTTGTGACCTACACATATCTATTTATATTTCTTGCAAACTTTCAACTTGCTTGCATCATAGACTTCCTTGTGTCATTTTGGAACATCAAGCGAGACATAACATCTTCTCTAGCTCTTCTTTACTCTCTTAGTTAGGCTTTTCTATACCTAGACCATAGGCTGGAATATATGCTACTGACGATGCAGCTATTATTCCTAGATATTGAATCCCCGCGCTTCTAGCCTTTTATCCGACGTATGGACTATTCATGATCTTCTGCCTTTGAGTATCTCGTACGTTGTTCACCTTTATCTTACTTACCTTAAAATCTCGCATCGTATCTTCTATCTCTTTCATGACCTCTCTTCCATCTAGGTATAATTCACGTCCATAACTTGAAACTCTATTATAATACTTGCACCTCTGGTGCATACACAATCATGTGGGAGCTTCGTATTGACTTCTTATGAGGCTGGTACTTTTCTAACCGACTTTATCGTAGGGCCGTTATAGAACATGGTTGTTGTACTATCCCCTCTTGTACCTCTGACATTAAGAGTGACCCTGTAATGTGCTCAATCATGATTTCTATAATTTTATGGGTCCAATAATCATATTCTTGATTTACTTGGTTGACGTAACTCTTTAGTTTTCTCCTTCTTTTGATTGGCCTTTATGTAGGCTTAAGCTATCTCCTGATCTGTGGTTCATGGTATTAGTTATTATGTTTAGCCTTTCATGGGCATTGTGGAATATCCATGATATAATCCTTTAACAATTTGATCTATGACCAGGGTTTAATTCTTTCTTTTAACTTATTCCGGAATCTTCCACGGATGTATATGCTCCATGTATAAAACTCCAACTCTTAAGTGCGTCCATAACATAACTAACTTCGAATCATTGATCGAATAATTCCTTTTGTTCCTTCTCAACTTTCTTTAAACGTAGGATTTTACTTTTCTGGTCTTTCTTCCCCCATTCGTGTGCATACTTAGCTTAACTTAGTGCCCACGAATATTGGAATTCCATACAACTCATATGTTCTTGGATATCACTTCTGATTTTACTTCCCGTTCATTAGCCACGGTAGGTGCCATTTTCTTATGAAGTGCATACAATGTTATTGTGAGACTTTTGTTGTAAGACCATTCCCTCCTTAGGTCACTGAGTTTAGGTTGAAGCCTTCTTCCTTACTTTCTCAACTAGTCTTTCATTGTAGTATTTAGGGAGGACCCTCCAACTCTTGTAAAGCTGTGAGCTTATTACATCGTATACCCGATAGAATATTTGATGTTCGTACTCACATATAATTATCCTTAGTTACTTTCCTCCACACTTATGTGCTCGTACAGTATCTTCTGAACTGAAGTTTTGATTGTTTTCCTAGTGGCTCTCTTTTATTTCCATAACACTCATACATTATCTTTAACTACCCCAACACTTATCTGAATATTTCTCAAGGTCGCGATGTCATATCTGTGAGACTGAATTCCCTATGTTGGGGTTTACTCTGTTTATCTTGCATGATCTATTGATTTGTCTGTATCCTCTTGTCTAGCCATAACTAGGCTCTTCCTGAATCAACTACTAACTAATTGTTGGCCCATTCTCATATCAGTATTCCGCGCAAACTTTCTTGGGTTATTTCCTTTGCATTAACTTACGTCTCACACTGGCTCCGTATTTATCAATAACATCTCGGGCAGAAACCCTTACTTCCTCTCCTTGACGTCGTGTTTTTGCATAATGTTTTGGAATCGTAGCATATTTATAGGATTGGGAAAGTGCAAGTTCACTCCTTTTTCATTTTCATCACATTCTTCCTTTACCATTCCATAATTATTAGAACCACTTAATTCTGACTTAATGACACATCACTCCATATTCCCCCCTATAGGGGAGCACTAAGAGTTGGAGCCACGATGATCTACCTATAGATGTTTTACCTTTTCCTCTTTGGCATCTTTTCACATCATCGATGACCCTTACTCGGCTTGCGGTAATCCTTCTGTACCAAGGATAACAAAATTCCTTGCTCACGAGGGAGGCACCTAGTATAACTGGCACATACAGTCCCTTAAGCTTAACTTTGCTCACATTGCTTGCTTTAGGGAATCATCTTCTTGAATGACCATTCTCTGAATTCTCATGAATCGTCTTCTGTTGAACATTCTATTATCGCCGGAACGAAATCTGAAATTCTCATGATGCCGACTATTATCCAGTCACTCAGTCCCTAATTCATGTTTAGTCTATCTTGTTCACCATCCCATACTGATTCCTATTATTTTGGGGTCTAACATTTCCTTCCGGTAGTTGCGCTGGAGTCACGAACTTATATCTAGAAGTGAGGATATGACTTTATGGCTATACTCTTTTGTCATCTTAAGGCCTGTCACCTCTCGTCTCTTCCTTCACTTGACTATAGATTATGTAATACTGTCATCTTTTGATCTACCGTTGTCATCTATGTTTATATCTTACTCTTAATGATTTATTAGCTCTCTTCTTATTTCCTGCTAACATTTCTGTCTATCACTTTATTCTGAAAACTTCAACAAGATATTATTTTTCTTTTAGCTCCCCTTTGCTCCATCCACTAGCTCTTCGGGTTGCCTAGCATTATCTCTCTACTAGGGACGGGAGCCATACTAAGATAATATTTATTCCTTCGAGGATTCTAGTGCCCATCCGTGGACATTCTAGTATTCATTTCTAGCTCTACTATCCTAGAGTGTACCATCTGGGTGTCACACAAGGAGACCTGTTAGCACATTTGCAATATCCTTCAGAAATGTCAACTAATGCAAACAATCAATTCACCATTTTGGGTTACTCTAACCCCTGCCGGATTCTGATATCCCGTCCTTTTCTTAATCTACACCTGTTAACCCCCAATAAGGTATAACTGAGATAGGTGTGGCCAATTATACATACCTCTGTTACTGTTGAGGGTAACTCACAATGCTTATATTTTTCTGCCGGAACTGTAATACTAAGAATCTTCCTTAACCGAGTGCCTCGTACCCTTCTTCACCTTGCTTCTTTTACTTGCTAAAACTTATGTCTCCCTCCTTATTACTTTTTACCGTAAGAGTGGATTGGCATTCTTGCCTTAGGGATCCTTATCAAGAAGCTTACACATTTTAGTATACACATGATTTGNGGTAAGAGTGGATTGGCATTCTTACCTTAGGGATCCTTATCAAGAAGCTTACACAGTTTAGTATACACATGATTTGCTGAATACCTCATATTTATCCATCATAAGCATGATGCAAAAATCGAGTTCCTCCGACTCAACTCTTCCAAAACGATATCTCTTACCAACCGTCTTTCTGGATATAGGCATCGTCGTATTATGAATAAGATAGAGTTAGGAAATTGAGTTCTTACAATTGAGTTCTATGACACGATCTAGAGTAAGAAGAAAGAGTGACAGTCCTAAATGCCCTGTAGCCTCCTGCATATAAGTGTGGTGCACAACACACCCATAAACAAGACTCTACTAGACACGGCTTCTAGACTCCCTAGGATAGAACTGCTCTGATACCACTTTTGTCACGACGCAAACCGATGGGCAGCGACGGGCACCCAGTACCTTACTCAACCGAGTACTAATGTAACATATCTTTTTTATTACATCATCATATACGCGTGACATACTGGCCTAATAGGCCAACATCATCATTTATAAACTTAAAACATAGGCCGACAAGGTCGTACAATCTTTCATGTACACGATATAGGTCTATAAGCCTCTAAGAGTACATGATTGTCATAGAGGCAGGGACAGATCCCCGCCATACCAAACCATGAACATCTAAATCATACTGACCAAACAAGTAACTCCATAGCAAATGGAGTGCACCAATATCTTCTGCTGAGCTGATCGCCTACTTTGAGGATTCTCGACCTGTCTATCGAGACCTTCAGGCATGAAACGCAGCGTCCCTAGGCAAAAGGGGCGTGAGTACAAATAATGTACCAAGTATGTAAGGAATGAAAGTCAGTAAATAATAGATATGAGGGAAACATGGAGTAAAAGACTCGACATGTACGTGTGCATAGCTCTGTGAGTCATTCTATTTTTATAATGTTATGCTTATGCGTATAAATATCATACCATGCATAGGTATATGCGTTCATAGCATCATCAAGCCTCTGAGGGCATCCCATCATATCATTTCAGCCACCGTGGGCAAATCATCAACGTCTACCAGCTGATCAGGTGGTGGTGTGTATATAACGCCATAACCTTTTCCCATATTCCATATGTATATAATATATATATATATATACGCGTATATAATGCCATTTGGTCATGGGTCAATGTATATGTATAAATGCATGAAATGCATAAGAAATATGTTAATAATATTTTCTCGGAATGTCATATACGCGTATATAATGCCATTTGGTCATGGGTCAATGTATATGTATAAATGCATGAAATGCATAAGAAATATGTTAATAATATTTTCTCGGAATGTCATATACGCGTATATAATGCCATTTGGTCATGGGTCAATGTATATGTATAAATGCATGAAATGCATAAGAAATATGTTAATAATATTTTCTCGGAATGTCATATACGCGTATATAATGCCATTTGGTCATGGGTCAATGTATATGTATAAATGCATGAAATGCATAAGAAATATGTTAATAATATTTTCTCGGAATGTCATAAAAATAATATGCCTTACGAAATACGTAAATAAGATTTTCTCGGAATGTCATAAAAATAATATGCCCTAAGAAATACGTTAATAAGATTTTCTCGGAATGTCATAAAAATAATATTCCTGCCGAATAAATTTTATCAAATACATATTTTTCTGAGACCCATGAACAGAAGATATAAGAATAATTCACATGGGGAATCAAGAATATAGACACCCATAATATTTTTATGAATAGAGTCATTTATGAAAATTGTGCATTTGCTCATTTCGTTCATGTCGTATAGATCATGCCAAAAGGAAAGAAGGGATAGCATTAACATACTTTGAGTAGGGAAAAATCTGTATGATATTCTTGGAAAAGGTTGCACCGTACTCCTTTAGAATAGCAAAATATCACGTTGCTACGGTGCTAAGAAATCTCATTGGAATTGTTTTGTTTCAAGATTAATGTCCGTTCTTGTTGGAGTGAGATTAACTTTCGTTCTTGCAAATGTTTGAGCTTATGAAGAAAGATATAAGCTTACCTTGATTATTTTAAGGCTAATGAAGCCCAAGATGCCAAACTTTTAATATACCCATGTAAGTGTCATGTGTATAACATTTAAGATAGCCACCTTCCATTTTAAGTTGTGAGTCACTTGGTTTACATGGGGGGCTACTACCTCATGCTCTTTAATACTTATCTAATATATCCCCAATTAATTAGGTAATATCCCATTACCCAATAATTAACCAATTACCCACATAATTAAGAATTATCTCAACTTACTTAAAATACTACTCACTTTTAACATACCTTATACACCTTACTATCATGGCCATGTGGTAACTTGTATGGTACTAGTCCATAAATCCCGAGTATTTTAGCTCGGGCTGAATTTTACCTTAAAATGTCAAACTTGACAAAACTCATTTTCTTCCACTCGATCACCCTCTCACCTTCACGGATTTAGTTATCACTGGATTGAAGTAGCATAATACTTATAATCCCAAAATAATCTCATTCCCGAACTTACGTCGAGTACCTTACGGCGAAACTTTAACGTACAAAAATGCGGGATATAACATCTCATTCCCGATATTTTATCAATTTACTTATAGCGTACTTTCACATACGAAAATATGGGGTGTAACAACATGCATGGTAAATCAATAAGTCAATTTCAATGGCACATCAGCCCAATTCCTTTTCTTAAGGTTCATCATCATTTAGTATAGGACATCTCCATTTCATCTCGTTATTCAATCACTTGACATATTGAGGTCATTAGCTATGTTCATGACCCCTGGGTACTTAACACTCGAGGTCATTTACCTACATTATTTCAGAAGCATACAACTGTAGTTCTCTTTTTTGGCAAATGACTACATTTCATGTTCATATCATCACTTACTTGTACTTGACATGGGTGATCATAGAATATCAAAAACATTTAAAATATTTAGGAACACCATAGCCTCTCCTTATGAGGGCGTAAGAGCTTATAACACATTAGAAACATAAGTAAAAATATGCTCCTCTCATAACCTTTCACAAAAAGGGCATTACACAGTCTCAACTCATGTATATGTAAGAAGTCGAAACATATTGGAAATACCTACCAAGCATAGCATTAGTTAGAACAACCACATTTGGATATGAGTTGAGTACATAAGCTTTTGGATGATTATATTTTCGGAGTCAATTTGGAATAGTTGAATCAAGGCGCATTTCATAATATTTCACACGTCGATTCATTCCATTGGCGCTATTGGCCACAAGTATAGCTTTCATTCTAGGCACGGTGTTCACACATTATATCCCCAACTCACTACTTTCACTTCCAAGCATCTTTATTGATTATCAACAACAAGGAATCCCTAATCACGACTTTTAGTACACCTATGAGCAATTAAGAGTCTTATGCACATTGAGACATCTTCCACAATTTGGCAATAATAGCCTTCACTTGAAACACTACTTGGAGTCATAACATTTGTATACCCTGCTCATGCTTTGAACACAATCCTGAAGGATAACATCATATGCTAAGAGCATCCGAAACATATTTTTAACATATACCTTTCAACACAAGGCTTATTCGGAATAGTTAATTTATAATGAATAACTCGAAACTTACAAGAATCTCATGGGATTCGATTCTAGGAGAAAAGTTTAGCCAACATACCTCGCTTTGAGCTTTCCTTAAATTACTACAACATTCCGAAAATCCTAGCAATCCAAATCAATTTTGAGACATAACAAAATTGAACACAAATTAGGAAGATGTTCATGGTTTCAGCTCATTCGATCATATCATCAAACACTAGGTGTGCAAATTTTACGACAAGGTTCTTCTACAAGATTTCCTTCATTCCACAACCCAATCTTTACTTATTTTAGCTCAACAATCTTCCCACAAATAGTATTGGTACAAGAATGTATAACTAATACTCTTACACCTAAGAAGCATACTCCCAATCACTCATCTTTTACCCCAAACGTGAAATTGAAGACTAGGGGTTTGAATCTTACCACTTGAGTGAAGATCTTGAGAGATTTCCTTGTTTGATTTCAAGGCTTGAAAAAGATCTTGATGAACAAAACACTTCATCTACTTCCTCTCTCTAGAACACTCTCACTTCTCTCTAAACTCAACAGAAAATCATCCCCAAATAAAGCCCCAAAGGCTATTTATTAAAATGGGATCGGGTTGTAAAAACCTCGAAATTCTCACAGCCGCGCCGCATGCAGCACCGCGGGGCGTGCCGCGGTAGTGAAAAATGTGCCTAGAAATGCAATTTTGAAGTGTTCTTGAAATCCCCATAGGGGCGTCACATGGGGAGGCGTGGTAGTATCACATTTTGCATGCATTTGGTAATTTTGTCATAACTTCTTGTAGGAGTGTCCAAATGACGGACATTTTGAAGCGTTAGAAACTATACTCGAAGAGCTTTCATTTTTTTAGGTTCTTCGTCACATAAATCTTTATATATATGTAGATATGCTCGTCCAAAGCGTGGTCTTCTGCGTGCTCGTTTGGAACTTTAGTCTATCGTGTAATTTTCCAACATGGCTTAGACTTAGGCCTCTCCTGAGACCCCACATCACCTATAATATTCCTCGTACCCTTTTTATCATATTAGATTGATAACCATCATATTAATAATCCTCGTCTCCACACAAAATAATATAATTAGCACACATCAATTTTTTTAATAGAGCTTAAGTACTTCAAAAATTTTTGGGGTGCTACATTCTCCCCCACTTAGGATCATTCATCCTCGAATGAGAAGTAGGGTCCGCCCCCAAACACATAACATAATTTATGTCTTCTTTCGCACATCTAAATCTCCACAATGTTTCAGAAATTTTGGCAGAGTTTCCTTTGTAATTGGGCCTATCCACCAGCCGGAGAATCCCTAAAATCAATCCTAAATAACATATAGATAATACCACATTCCACCATATACGTGAAAACAACAACCATGACTATCGAGACCAACTCTATGACCTTGCTTACCCTGGTCGTATCCTTGACTTCTCCTTCCTCCATTTCAAGACAATTTGGCACCTCACACATTATGTATGTTATGTGCACCATTCCTTTAATCCTTAAGCCTTTCTCATTTCGTAGCACGATATGCAAACATTCATTGATATTAACAAGGAAACAACCAGACTAACTCGGAACCTTAACGTACGATTGGGTACAGAAGAAGAGAAACATTTCCTAAGTGTCGTTATAGCCTCCCTATTATAAGTGTGGCCGGAAATACACCGATAAGAGGGACTCTACTGACAAAACTCCATGACACCTTAGGACCCTAAACCATGCTCTGATACCAGGTTTGTCACACCCCATACTCAAGGAGCGCGCCCGACGCTCAACCGAGTAAACCCAGTTGAGCAAGCCTAATTTACATTAACCTCTCATCATTACTCATGCATGATCTACCATAAAATAATTATATCTTGATGATGGTTACACAACTTTATAAATATCTGTAAATACTATGAATATAAATACATGACAAAACTCAAATCTTTAATTACATGAGCCACAATATACATGGAGCTTCTATGACAATAGATACCTAAATACATAACATGAACTAGACCCAAACACCCACTAGAACTATAGCGGGCTCACCATAAGCTGAGTAGTGAAGAAGATCCCTATCAAAGATCCATATCATCAAGTAGAAGTATACCCGCATCCACTAAAAGATTTAGCGCCCATGACAAAAGGGACGTGAGTACATATGGAATAGTACTCGTATGTAATGCAGTCAAAACAACATATGAAAATACGATAACTCACCCTAATATATGCAGGTAGAGGTGTATCACAATACCACAATCCCTTCACAAAGCAGACCTACCGCCTCACCCCAATATATGCGGGTGGAGGTGTATCACAATACCACAATCTCTACATAAAGCGGCCCTGCTGCCTCACCCCAATATATGCGGGTGGAGGTGTACCACAACTCCCCAATCCCTACACAAAGCGGCCCCGCCGCCTTACCTCAATATATACTGGTGGAGGTGTACCACAATACCATAATCCCTACACAAAGCGTCCCTGCCGCCTCACCCCAATATATGCGGGTGGAGGTGTATCAGAATACCATAATCTCTACACAGAGCGGCCTTGCCGCCTCACCCCAATATATGCGGGTTGAGGTGTATCTGTCATGACCCCAAAACCAACCGTCATGATGCCGCCTATCGTAGAATTAGGAAAGCCAACTACTCAACCAGATCACCAAGAAGAAACTTTGAAAATAAAACGGAAGCAGTTAATATTTGAGAAACCATTTAAAAACCAAAATAAAACCACAACGCAATATAAATCTCTCCTAAAAATCGTGGTGCCACTGAGTACATGAGCATCTATACAGGGATACAGTCTACTACAATGTCTGAGGAAATAAGAATTGAAATATAGATAAAGAAAATGAAGGAGAGTCAAGGCCTGCGAATGCCATGGCAGCTACCTCGATAGTCTCCGAGATCTCGACTCCTCACTCAACAACCGCCGTAACCAGAAATACCTGGATCTACACATGAGGTGCAGGGTATAGCGTGAGTACAACTAACTCAGTAAGTAACAAGCCCAAACTATTTACTGAAAGTAGTGACGAACGCAACCGTCACAGTTCAATACATACAATAATAGTGCAGAAATGTAGACATGCTTTCAAGTTCGGTAGATATCTTAAAAATGTAAAATGGATCAAATCTGAATGATATAAAGAATATAACTCCCCTACTTCTACCATGCCAATGCACATAATGTATGTGATGCACCATGCTGACAGCCTCATGTTCTCACGCTCATAAATTCTCAATCACTCGGTACTATATATGGCCCAAATGGCCCAGGGAAGATCCATCCCGGAATATATACATCACTGACCATCAATCACCCAGTACCGAGTAGGGAAAATCCAGCCCGTGAAGAAGATCCATCTCCAAGTATAAAATGCTTCGGACAAGATCCATGTCCAGGGAAGATCCATCTCTCAATAATATTAACTGCTCGCACTGGGGGTGTGTGCAGACTCCGGAGGGGCTCCTTCAGCCCAAGCGTTATCATAAATCAGTATAACCATTGCGACGTGCAGCCCGATCTCATAAATGTCACTCATAATCAGGCCCTTGGCCTCACTCAGTCATCAATCTCTCCAGTCTCTCTCTCACGGGCTCACAATGTCATGATACTAGCCCGAAAACAATTATATGATGTATCAATAATTAACAACAGAGACTGAGACATGATATGAAATGGATGAATATAACTAAGTACGAAATATCAATGAAATTAGTAAAACAACAGCAAGAAACAACAATTATGGGGCCCAAGAGTATCCGCATAAAGCCTAAACATGATATCTAGCATGAATGACAGCTCAATTACTTTATCACATGATGAAAACACTGATATCAACAAGATACCACCACTAGACAGTGCCGTAGAATCGACCAGGTCACAATTCTCATGGTGCACACCTGCATGCCTGTCACTTGGCATGTGTGTAACCTCAATACCAATCACATAACACATAATTCGGGGTTTCGAACACTTAGAACCAAGTTTGAAAGTGTTACTTACCTAAATCCGGGCTAAAGTCTACTCCAAAATGCCATTGCCCCCCAAATCGGTCGCCAAACATCCCTAATCTAGCCACAAGCAGTACAATACAATCAATATAGGCTAAAGAAATAAATTCCACAAGAAAAATACGAAATTATAGCCAAACTCTGAAATCGTTACAAACCCGGCCCCCGGGCCCACATCTCAAAATCTGACAAAAGTCACAAAATCTGAACGCCCATTCACTTTCGAGTCTAACCATACCAACTTTATCAAAATCTGATACCAAAGGGTCATCCAAATCCCCAACATTCACCCTCTAAATCCCTAGCCTCAAACCCCCAAATTACACCTCAAAAACACACTATCTAGTTGGAAATATCATTGGGGAAACATAATTATTGAATAAACATGGACACAAGGATCTTACCTCAAGAATTCCACTTGAAAAACCCTCTCAAAATCTCCAAAATCTGAGCTCAAAATGATGAAATGAAGCCAAAATCGCGAAGTCTCGCATTTATAGACTCTGCCTAGGCCATCCGCACTTGCGGCAACTTGGCCGCTTCTGTGGTCTCGCAGGTGCGCCCCTATAGTCCTATTCTGCGCCAAACTCCGCACCTGCGCTCCATTTTTCCTCACCAGCGCACTCGCTTCTGCGAGACAAACCTCCGCTTCTGTGAAGTCAAGCTTCAAGGCCAAATCCGCTTCTGCGGCCCTTCTACCGCATCTGCGGTAGCGCATATACGGGAAAATCATCACACCTGCGACCCTATGCTGCTTCACTCCCTTGGCCGCTTCTGCGGCTTACCTCCCGATTCTTTGGGCACGCACCTGTGATGAGACTTCCGCAGGTGGGATTACACCAGCTAAGTCCAAACTTTAGCAGCCTTACAACTTCAAATCTTGACCCGTTAATCACCCGAAATAGACCCGAGGCCCTCGGGACCTCAACCAAACATACCAACAAGCCTTATATCCGAATACAAAGTTAGTCGAATCCTCAAACCACCTCAAACAACATGAAAAACACGAATTACACACGGATTCAAATCTAATGAACGCTGAAACCTATCAAATCACGCCCGATTGGCCTCAAATTTTGCACACAAGTTACAAATGACCTCACGAACCTATTGCAACTTCCGGAATTCGAAACTGACCCTGATATAAAAAACTCCACTACCGGTCGAACTATCCAAAATTCTAACTTTCGCCATTTCAAGCCTAATTCTACTCCCGACCTCCAAATCACAATCTAGACACGCTCCTAAGTCCAGAATCACCCAATGGAGCTAATGAAACTATAAAAATTCAAATTTGAGGACGTTTACACATATGTCGACATCCGGTCGACTTTTCTAACTTAAGCTTTCAATTAAGAGACTAAGTGTCTTAATTCACCATGAATTCTCTCTAGACTCGAACCAACTAACCCGATAAGTCATATAATAGTTATAACACACAAATGGAGCAGTAAATGGGGGAACGGGGCTACAAGTCTCGAAATAACTGGCCGGATCGTTACATCCTCTCCCTCTTAAACAAACATTCGTCCTCTAACGGGTCTAGAAATATACCTAGAGTCTCAAATAGGCGTGGATAGCTGCTCCACATCTCCTGCTCGGTCTCCCAAATAGCCTCCTCAATGGGCTGACCTCTCTATTGCACCTACATAGAGGCTATATCCTTTGACCTCAACTTCTGAACCTGCCGATCCAAAATAGCCACCGGCTCTACATCATAAGTCAAATCAACTTCCAACTGAACTATGTTTGTAACACCCCAGAAAATTTTGAAGTACTTAAGCGCTATTAAGAAAGTCGATGTGCGCTAATATATTATTTTGTGTGAAGATGAGGTTTGTTAATGGTATGGATATCAATTGGATATGATAATAAGTGCACGAGCTCTAAGTCCAAGTCAAGTTGGAAATTTCATGATAGACTAAAGTTCCAAATGAGTACACATAAAACAAATATTTGGACGGTCATATTTATATATATGTAAGCCGTTAGGTGATGTATGAGCTATAGAATTAAAGGTCCTTGAGTCTAGTTTCTAACGCTTCAAACCATTTGTCATTTGGACATTCTTACAAGAAGTTATGACCAAATTACCAAAGGCTGGTGGAGGAGCCTGCAGATGCAAAGCATCCGAGGCCGCGCCCGAAAGAGAGGCTGGCAGTGAAGTGCTACCATAGCGTCCAGGTCTGTATCCGAGCTTCAAAGAGGAGTGAAGTGGGGATGTGAAGCATCCAGGGCCGTATCCGAAATGCAGAAATCTGGGCCTATAAATACAAGGTCAGGTAAAGAGGGTATTTTGTGTATTTGGGGGTTAGGGTTCTTGAAGTGAAAGGGTGATTTTGAGCTCAAATCAAGTCCAATCGACCAAGGTAAGTTGTTAATGATGTTTTGGGTTGATTATTACTCAATATACATGCGTTCTAACATTATTCTTACATCCAAATATAAGATTTCGTCATCAAATCCTCAAGAACCCAAAAATCACCAAAGTTGTGATTTTTCAAGATTGATATACTAGAGGTAATTCCAATGCTTCAAACTCGTTTATTATGAGTAGTTAGAAATATGTGAAGCATTTGTTACAAGTTTTAATGGTTGAAATATTGTATTATAAAACTCTAGTTCATGGCATGAATAGTACTTTTGAGAAAATAAAAGAGAAAATGAATGGTAATCTTGGCGATAAAATTTATGAATACAATGAATCTATGGGATTTGTTACTAATATTAGTCTCATTAGATGTTGTTATTGTAGATTGAAGTTGATTAGTGTAGTGCATCGTTGTAGTATCATTAAGGGAAGAATTTGAGGTATGTTGGCTAAACATTCTCTCTTGGAATTGAATTCCATAATGTTTCCGTAAGATCAAGTATGATTGGCTCAAGATTCCTAACTCCTACATTCCGGGTTATTCACTATAAATTTGATTATCCCGAATGAGCCTTATGTCGAAATCTAGATGTTTAAAGTATGGGTTGTGTATTAATATGTTATGTCTTTGAGTCGTGTTTCAATGAAAGATAGTATGCCAAATTGTGTGATAAAACTCAATATGCTTAAGAATCTTAATTGCTCATACGTGTACCTAAAGCCCTCATTGGAAATGTCTTGCTATTGATAACCTATAAAGATGTGAAAGAAGTATGAAATGTGATGACTAGTATGAGTGAAAGTTATACTTGTGGCCAATGGAGCCAATGAAATGAAATGATGTGAGAAAGGTTATGAAATGAGCCTTGATTTAACTATTTTGAATTGACTACGAAAATAGAATTGCCTAAAGGCCTATAAACTCAAGTCATGCTCATATGTGGCTGTTTTAACATAAGTTATGATTTGTGAGTATCTTCAATGTGTTTTGCATTCTTACATATTCGTGAGTGAAAATTGTGTATTGCCCTTTGTGGGGGAAAACGTGTCAAGAATAAATGGTGTGTAATTTGCTGATGATTTAAACTTGTGCATCAATTGCCAATCATTTTACTCCACTTCTCGGAAAGAAATCTATGGTGCTTAAATTGGTCATTTTTAATGAACCTAAAGTTGTAATTTTCGTAATATTATATGTGTGTTGATATTTATGATGATGATACATGAGAGGGAAGAAATAAAAGTGTGGAATAAAAAATATGGCCACCGTGCCTTGAATAAAGAATCTTGTGAATGGCCAAAAGAGCCAAGGAAATATTGTTGTTATTATTTGTTGAAAATACTAGTAGAGATTTATACAATGTGGATGACGATGAGGTAAATACATTTGTGCTTATGTTATGTTTGTGAATTATTCCCCTTATTTGGGATGAGATTGCTGTGATAAAATTATTTCTCTTAATAGGGATAAGATTGATTGATATAAAAGGGTTGATGTCTCGAATAAGACAACCTAGCTGATCGGGTCGTGATCGGATACCATGTCACACACATGGTGGTGATTGTGCTGGAAATTGTAATTCAAACTAAGATTTTGGTTGATGTCTTCAATTAAGACAACCTAGCCGATCGGGTCGTGATCGGACTCCATGCTAAAATTACGGTGGTATTGGTATTGATAGTAATTTGTGGTTGATTCTCTAATGAGATATCCTAGCTGATCGGGTCGTGATCGGACTCCATGCTAAAATTACGGTGGTATTGGTATTGATAGTAATTTGTGGTTGATTCTCTAATGAGATATCCTAGCTGATCGGGTCGTGATCGGACTCCCTGTTAAAGACGGTGGTATTGATATTGAGAGTAATTGTGGTTGATGTCTCTAATGAGATAGCTTAGCGGATCAGGTCGTGATCGGACTCCGTACTGAGAATATGGTGGTACTGGTATTGTGAATAATGGTATTGTGGACAATGGTATATCGATGCTAAAGAAATCTCCCAATGTGAGATATGGAAATTAATTTGAACATTGTCTTAATCCTAAATTGAGGTTTGATTTTGATTAAGGTTTTCATTTTTATTATGATAATCTTGTTTGTATTATTTATCATTCTATTGAGAGGGTGTTTAGTTATACATACTAGTGCTATTCAACAGTACTAACGTCCCTTGCCGGGGGTGCTGCATCTTTCAATTGATGCAGGTGGTTCCACAGCAGGAGATATTGATCAGTGATAGTAGTGCACCTTCTTCCCAGCTGACTTGGTGAGCCCCACTTCATCCGGGGTCATGTATCTTTTGTACTTTGTGTATTCCGTTTGAGGTATAGACGAGGCCTTGTTGCCGGCATTATCATTGTACTCTTCTTTATCCATAGAGGCTCCATAGACATAGTATGGGTTATGTATTGGTGCTGGGAAAGACAAACTATGCTATGTTGTGGTTGTATTACTTGTCCATTTGAGACTTTAAAAATGGTGAAACTTATGGTAAAGAATTGGTAATTGCAGACATGACCACTTTATTATTTCATTAAGGAAAATATATATTCTCGTTATTCATGAATGAGTTTTGGGTAGAAGGAATCTAACAGGCTTGCTCGGTCGGGTTCACTCGGTTGAGCGCCGGTCGCGCTCCTCGGTTTGGGGCGTGACAAACTTGGTATCACAGCCTAAGGTTTTAAAGTGTCCTAGGATATCTCTGAGCCGTGTCTAGTAGAGTCCTTATTATCGGTGTGCTGTCGACCACATCTATAATTAGTATGTTACATGGACATTTTGGAATAATACCCTTATTTGATATTCTGAATCATGTGATGAAATCGGTTGTGAAACTATTCTTCCTCCAACTCGTGCGTTGAGGTTCAAGGTATGTTTAAATGCTCTCTTGGTTTATTCCAAGTAATGTTGTCATGTGACATGACGGGTGGGTAAAGGCTTGAATATTAAACAGATGGCACATGTATCATGTCGAATGAATAGTGTGTCCATATGAGACAAGTATATAGTACCATGAGCAAACTTTATATGAGAAGAGTGCTAGAAGTGATTACCCACCTCCAAAGAGGCATTGACGTGATAAATAAGATCTAATTTTAACTAGTACATGTGGATAGTGTGAGAACCATGTGTATGATTCTAAGATGTAGATTTGTTACATAGACACGTGATATATGAAAGGCATGGCCTAGAGAGTAATGATAAATGTGTACGTCATTCACGGGAGACAAGAAGTTGTGAAAGGAGAGTCAATTGAACCCACAATGAGAAGACCCTAGCACTATGAATATTATAAAAATCCCAGGAATGTGCGAAGTGGTGTTATACTCCAAAAAGGATATTGACACGAGGGATTTGGATCCCAAGCTTATGTGGTTCAAATAAGAGTAGAGAACTTATGAGGATAATACCATGGGGACTTAAATCTCCATAATAGTCAATCATATACGAGAGTAGAGATGTGAAACATGTGTTCCTCAAATTGCTAAATTCAAAAGTTGTGTCAAAATGTGAAACATTCACCCCAAGTGGGGAGGGAAGGGCCATGGTGAGGCTACTTAAGTTCAATAAAACGAGAATTGGGCCATGTAGCTATGATGTTTGGATATTTTATGGAAAATGTGTATAGTCTAGAAAAGTGGTAAGAGGTAACGTGATTATCTAAGAGGATATGTAGATAATAAACCACTAGTACGAAAATAATGTGGAAGGTTAAGAAATATAAATTCTTCGTATGTGACAATATACATGACAGGGTCAACGATACTAGAAAATAAGATTAGGGTTTGCAAAAGGGTTTTTGTACTTGATAGAGAGTCAGGGACAATGAAACCCAAGGAAGTGCTACAGATCAAATGTGAAAGGCTTGCTAGTTCTTAGAATGAGTTAATTACGGATTTGCGATTTAGCAAAAGTTCCAAGTCTTTAAGAAAGACAAAACGAGTGGGAGAGATAAATGTGATGTTATAATAACCTAAGAGTGCATCGGTACTTGATGGAGAATCTCTTAAGAATCTTACAAGAAAGGAAGTGTTAAGTGATACACGGATGAACACACTTTCCACGAATATCCCAACAAGTGTCGAGAGGCGAGAATGATGAATTCACAATTAAGGGAAAAGACTACGTAACATATGGAAGAACGCATGCCTATTCACTAACTAGGAAGAATGAGGCGAGAAGAATTGGAAGAGAAATCTTATATAGATGTTCCACTTATGATGAAATATGGTAATATGATCATTTATGCCTCTAGAAACTCAACACATGACTTAGGACTTGCGGCTGTGATTTTACGTTAAAGGTTTGGCGTCATTAATTGTAAGTGGTCCAGATGGACATATTCATGGACTAAAAGACCCATTTATATTTACAGATAGATGAAATTGAATCTAAGCTAGAGAAGATGGTATGAGTTACGTAAGGATTACGATATCAATATTCTATATCCTCCGGGGAAGCCAATGTTGCGGCGGATGCTCTTATCCCGAAATCTATGGGTAGTTTGGCACACTTGGAGGCATATCAAAGGCCGTTGGCCAAGGAAGTTCATCGATTGGCTAGTTTGGGAGTTCGTATTGTGGACTCTAATGAATGAGGGGTAATTGTACAAAATAAGGTTGATTCATCACCTATTGTGGAAGTCAAAGAAAAGAAATACAATGATATATTTTTGGTGGAATGATATGAAGAGGAATGTGGCGGACTTCGTGGAAAGATGTCCGAATTGTCAGCAACTGAAGGCCGAACACCAGAGGCCTGGTGGGTTGGCACATAACATAGAAATTCCAATGTGGAAGTGGGAGATGATTAATATGGATTTTATGGTAGGATTACCACGCACTCCGCGCAAGTTTGACTCCATTTGGGTGATTGTGGATCAACTCATGAAGTCAGCACACATTTTGTCGGTTAAGTCTACCGACACAGCGGAGCAGTATGCTCAGTTGTATATCAAAGTAATAGTCAGGTTGCATGGCACCCAAGTTTCCATCATTTCTGATCGGCGAGTACAATTCACGGCTAAGTTTTGGAAGACATTTCAGCAAGGTTTGGGTACTCAGGTGAATCTTAGTACAATCTTTCACCCGCGGACTGACGAGCAGGCAGAGCAGACTATTCGGACGCTTGAGGATATGTTGTGTGCTTGTGTTCTAGACTTCAAAGGTAACTGGGATGATCATTTACCACTCATAAAATTTGCATACAATAATAGCTATCATGCTAGCATTCAAATGGCACCGTTCGAGGCTTTATATGGTAGGAGATGTAGATCTCCTATTGGGTGGTTCAAAATTGGGGAAGCAGAGTTGATAGGGCCAGACCTCGTGCATCAGGCTATGGAAGAAGTTAAAATCATAAACGAGCAGTTGAAGACTGCTCAGAGTCATCAGAAATCCTATTCGGATGTTCGTCGTAGGGATTTAGAGTTCAAAGAAAATGATTGGGTATTCTTTAAAGTTTCCCCCATGAAGGGTGTAATGTGATTTGGCAAGAAAGGCAAATTGAGTCCGAGGTATGTCGAACCATAGAGGATCGGTGAAGTGGCGTACAAGCTTTAGCTACCACCTGAGATGTCATTAGTACACCCAGTGTTTCATGTGTCCATGTTAAAGAAAGTAGTTGGAGACCCGACATTCATTGTTCCAATTGAGACTATTGAGGTTAATGAAGAATTGACTTATGAAGAGATTCCAGTTTCTATTATTGACCGGCAAGTCCGAAAGTTGAGAAATAAAGAAATTGCCTCTGTGAAAGAGTTATGGCAAAACCAGCAAGTTGAAGAGGCAACCTAGGAGGCCGAGGAGGAAATGAAGAAAAAGTATCCTTATTTGTTTGAATAGGCATGTATTTATAAAGTTGTGATCTATGAAAAATATTCTAAGAGTTGCTTTCTATGAATTTTGTATCATTTGAACAATTGGCGTTAAGGGTGTTCCTTTCCGAAAATATATTGCTTATGAGGCCACAGTTGGTGTTGTTTTGTATGATGTTATGTCATTGGATTATGTATATATTGTTAGGATTGGTTTCTAGGGTTCTCTGGTAGGTGGACAGGCCTAGTTACAGGGGAAATTCTGCCGCAATTCTTACGAATTTGTAAAGATAGCCAAATTTTAAGGGCCATAAGTAAGTTGAAATTTTGGAAAGGAAGTATTAGATCGATGTAGTCATGAGCTCCTATGTATAATGGTTGGAGGTATAAGAATAAATCTATTCTTATAAGTGACTTGTGAAACATTCGAGGACGAATGCTCTTAAGTGGGGGAGAATGTAACACCCCGGACAATTTCGAAGTACTTAAGCGCTATTAAGAAAGTCGATGTGCGCTATTTATATTATTTTGTGTGAAGACGAGGTTTATTAATTTAATGGATATCAATTGGATATGATAATAAGTTTAAGAGTCATATTATAAGTGATGTGGGGTCTAGGGAGAGCCCTAAGTCCAAGTTCAGTTGGAAATTTCATGATAGACTAAAGTTCCAAATGAGTATCCACTAAACCAAATTTTGGACGATCATATCTATATATATGTAAGGCGTTAGGTGATGTATGACCTATCGAATTAAAGTATTGGAGTCTAGTTTCTAACGCTTCAAACCGTATGTCATTTGAACATTGCTACAAGAAGTTATGAACAAATTACCAAAGGCTGGCGGAGGAGCCTGCGGATGTGAAGCATCCGAGTCCGCGTCCGAAAGAGAGGCTGGCAGTGAAGTGCTGCCATAGCTTCCAGGTTCGTATCCGAGCTTCAAAGAGGAGTGAATTGGGGATGCGAAGCATCCAGGGCCATATCCGAAACCTAGAAATCTGGGCCTATAAATACAAGGTCGGGTAAAGAGGGTATTTTGTGTATTTGGGGGTTAGGGTTCTTGAAGTGAAGGGGCAATTTTGAGGTTAAATCAAGTCCAATCGACCAAGGTAAGTTGTTGATGATGTTTTGGGTTGATTATTACTCAATATACATGACTTCTAACATCATTCATACATCCAAATACAAGATTTCATCATCAATTCCTCAAGAAAACAAAAATCACCAAAGTTGTGATTTTTCAAGATTGATTACTAGAGGTAATTCCAATGCTTCAAACTCGTTTATTATGAGTAGTTAGAAGTATTTGAAACATTTGTTACAAGTTTTAATGGTTTAAAGATTGGATTATAAAACTCTAGTTCATCGCATGAATAGTACTTTTGAGAAAATAAGAGAGAAGATGAACGGTAATCTTGGTGATGCAATTTATGAATACAATGAATCTATGGGATTTGTTACTAATATTGGTCTCATTAGATGTTGTTATTGTAGATTGAAGTTGATTAGTGTAGTGCATCATTGTAGTATCATTAAGGGAAGAATTTGAGGTATGTTGGCTAAACTTTCTCTCTTGGAATTGAATTCCATAATGTTTCCGTAAGATCAAGTATGATTGGCTCAAGATTCCTAACTCTTACATTCTGGGTTATTNTGAACGGTAATCTTGGTGATGCAATTTATGAATACAATGAATCTATGGGATTTGTTACTAATATTGGTCTCATTAGATGTTGTTATTGTAGATTGAAGTTGATTAGTGTAGTGCATCATTGTAGTATCATTAAGGGAAGAATTTGAGGTATGTTGGCTAAACTTTCTCTCTTGGAATTGAATTCCATAATGTTTCCGTAAGATCAAGTATGATTGGCTCAAGATTCCTAACTCCTACATTCCGGGTTATTACCTATTTGATTATCGCGAATGAGCCTTATGTCGAAATATAGATGTCCAAAGTATGGGTTGTGTATTAATATGTTATGGCTTTTAGTCGTGTTTTAATGAAAGATTGTATGCCAAATTGTGTAAGAAAACTCAATATGCTTAAGACTCTTAATTGCTCATACGTCTACCTAAAGACTTGATTGGAAATGTCTTACTGTTGATAACCTATAAAGATGTGAAAGAAGTATGAAATGTGATTATTGATATAAGTGAAAGTTATACTCGTGGCCAATGGATCCAATCAAATAAAATAATATGAGAAAGGTTATGAAACGAGCCTTGATTCAACTATTGTGAATTGATTTCGAAAATAGAATTGCCTAAAAGCCTATAAACTCAAGTCATGCTCATATGTGGATGTTTTAACATATGTTATGATTTGTGAGCATCTTCAATGTCTTTTGCGTTCTTACATATTCGTGAGTAAAAATTGTGTATTGCCCTTTGTGGGGGAAAACATGTCAAGAATAAATGGTATATTATTTGCTGATGATTTAAACTTGCGCATCAATTGCCAATCATTTTACTCCACTTCTCGGAAAGAAATCTATGGTGCTGAAATTGGTCATTTCTAATGAACCTAAAGTTGTAATTTTCGGAATATTATATGTATGTTGATATTTATGATGATGATACATGAGAGGGAAGAAATAAAAGTATAAAATACAAAATATGGCCACCGTGCCTTGAATAAAGAATCTTGTGAATGGCCAAAAGAGCCAAGGAAATATTGTTGTTATTATTGGTTGAAAATACTAGTGGAGATTTATACAATGTGGAAGACGATGAGGTAAATACATTTGTGCCTGTGTTATTTTTATGAATTATTCCACTTATTTGAGATGAGATTGATGTGATAAAATTATTCCTCTTAATTGGGATAAGATTGATTGATATAAAAGGGTTGATGTCTCTAATAATACAGCCTAGTCGATCGGGTCGTGATTGGATACCATGTCGCACACATGGTGGTGATTGTGCTGGAAATTGTAATAGAAATTGAGATTTCAGTTGATGTCTTCAATTAAGA
This sequence comes from Nicotiana otophora, assembly GCA_000715115.1. NCBI lineage: Eukaryota > Viridiplantae > Streptophyta > Magnoliopsida > Solanales > Solanaceae > Nicotiana > Nicotiana otophora. The sequence goes on from AWOL01S0053119.1 coordinate 30,137, forward strand.
CAGCCTAGCCGATCGGGTCGTGATCGGACTCCATGCTAAAATTACGCTGGTATAGTAATTTATGGTTGATTCTCTAATGAGATAGCGTAGCTGATCGGGTTGTGATCGGAATCCATGTTAAAGATGGTGGTATTGATATTCAGAGTAATTGTGGTTGATGTCTCTAATGAGATAGCCTAGCCTATCGAGTCGTGATCGGACTCCGTACTGAGAATACGATGGTATTAGTAATATGAATAGTGGTATTGTGGACAATGGTATATTGATGCTAAAGAAATCTCCCAATGTGAGATATGAAAATTAATTTGAACACTGCCTTGATCCTAAATTGAGGTTTGATGTTGATTAAGGTTTTCATTGATATTATGATAATCTTGTTTGTCATTCTATTGAGAGGGTGTTTAGTTTTACATACTAGTGCTATTCGACAGTACTAGCATCCCTTTTGCCGGTGGCGCTGCATCTTTCAATAGATGCAGGTGGTTCCACAGCAGGAGATATTGATTAGTGATAGCAGTTCACCTTCTTCCCAGCTGACGTGGTGAGCCCCACTTTATCCCGGGGTTATGTATCTTTTGCACTTTGTGTATTCCGTTTGAGGTATAGCCGGGCCCTTGTTGCCGGCATTATCATTATACTCTTCTTTATCTATAGAGGCTCTATAGACATAGTGTGGGTTGTGTGTTGGTGCTGGGAAAGCAAAACTATGCTATGTTGTGGTTGTATTACTTGTCCATTTGGGACTTTAAAAATGGTGAAACTTATGGTAAATAATTGGTAATTGTAGACATGACCACTTTATTGTTTAATTAAGGAAAACATATATTCTCGTTATTCATGAATGAGTTTTGGGTAGAAGGAATCTAACAGGCTTGCTTGGTCGGGTTCACTCGGTTGAGCGCCGGTCGCGCTCCTCGGTTTGGGGTGTGGCAGTGTTGAAATCCAAAACATGAGACGGATCGCCGATATACTTCTGGTGCATAGAAACATGAAATACTGAATGCACACTCGACAAGCTAGGTGACAAGGCAACCTTATAAGCCGCCTCCCCAATCCTCTGAAGTAACTTAAAAGGCCCAATGAACCGAGGGATCGACTTGCCCTTCTTCCCGAACCTCATAACACCCTTCATGGGTGAAACCTTCAGCAGAACCTTCTCCCCCACCATGTAAGACACATCACGAACCTTCCTGTCGGGAAAACTCTTCTGTCTGGACTGCGTCGTGCGAAGCCACTCCTGAATCAATTTAACATTGTCCAAGGCATCCTGAACCAATTCAGTACTCAGTAGTCTAGCCTCCCCTGGCTCAAACCAACTCACCGTATCTCATACAAATCCTTATACAGAGCCATCTAAATTCTCGACTGGTAGCTGTTGTTGTAGGTAAATTCCGCGAGTGGCAGAAACTTATCCCAAGAACCCCCAAACTAAATGACACAAGCGAGTAGCATGTCCTCCCATATCTGAATAGTGCGCTCAGACTGTCCGTCCGTTTGAGGGTAAAATGTCGTGCTCAACTCAACCTGAGTGCCCAACTCTCGCTGCACGACTCTCGAAAACTGTGATGTAAACTTCGTGCCTCTATCTGAAATGATAGAAACTGGTACACCGTGAAGGCGAACAATCTCCCGGATGTAAATCTCAGCCAACCGCTCCGATGGATAGGTAGTACCAACTATAATGAAGTGCGCAGACTGGGTCAGCCGATCCACAATCACCCAAATAGAATCGAAATTCCTCGAAGTCCATGGGAGTCCAACTACAAAATCCATGGTGATCCGCTCCCACTTCCTCTCTGGAATCTCTAACCTCTGAAGCAATCCACCCAGTCTCTGATGCTCATACTTCACCTGCTGACAGTTAAGGCACCCAACTTTAAACCCACTACATCCTTCTTCATTCTCCTCCACCAATAGTGCTTCCTCAAGTCTTGATACATCTTTGCGGTACCCGAATGAATGGAATACCGTGCACTGTGGGCTTCATCAAGAATCAACTTACGTAACCCATCCACATTGGGCACACAAATCCGAACCTGCATCCTGAATACCCCATCATCTCCAATAGTCACATCTCTGGCATCACCATGCTAAACCGTGTCCTTAAGTTCAAGCAAATGTGAATCATCATACTAGCGCTTTCTGATGCGATTATATAAGGAAGACCGAGAAACCACAAAAGCTAAAACCCGACTTGGCTCCGAAATATCCAATCTCACGAACTGGTTGGCCAAGTCCTGAACATCAACTGCAAGAGGTCTCTCCCTCACGGGAATGAATGCAAGACTACCCATACTCACCACCTTTCTACTCAAGGCATCGACCACCATATTGGCCTTCCCGGGATGATACAGAATGGTGATATCGTAGTTTTTTAGTAGCTCTAACCATCTCCGCTACCTCAAATCTAGATCCTTTTGTTTCTGGAGACTCTGATGATCCGTAAACACCTTACAAGACACACCGTAGAGATAATGCCTCCAAATCTTCAATGCATGAATGATGGCAGCTAACTCCAAATCATGAACATGGTAGTTCTTCTCATGAGGCTTCAACAGGCGCGAAGCATAAGCAATCACTCTACCCTCCTGCATCAACACACACCCAATGAAGATCCGATAAGCATAATAATACACTGTATAAGAGCCTGAAGCTGACGGCAAAACTAGAACTGGAGCTATGGTCAAGGCAGTCTTGAGCTTTTAAAAACTCTCCTCACACTCATTCGACCACCTGAAAGGAGCACCCTTTTGGGTCAGTTTGGTCAAGGGCAATGCAATAGACGAGAAACCCTTCATAAAACGACGATAATAACCGACCAAGCCGAGAAAGCTACGAATATCCGTAGCTGATGATGGTCTGGGCCAACTCTGAACCGCCTCTATCTTCTTTGGATCCACCTTAATACCCTCACTGGACACCACGTTCCCCAAGAATGCCACTGAACTGATCCAAAACTCACACTTGGAGAACTTGGCATAAAGGTTCTCCTCCCTCAACTGTTGCAGCACAAACCTCAAATGCTGGGCATGCTCTTCCTGGCTACGAGAGTACACTAGGATGTCATCAATTAACACTATTACAAATCAGTCGAGACAAGGGTGGAACACACTATTCATCAGATGCATGACCGTTGCTGGGGTGTTGGTCAACCCAAAATACATCACAAGGAACTTATAATGACCATAACGGGTCCTGAAGGCTGTCTTCAGAATATCCGAGTCCCGAATCTTCAACTGGTGATACCCACACTTTAAATCAATCTTGGAGAACACCCTCGCTCCCTGAAGCTGGTCAAACAGATCTTCAATACACGGCAAAGGATATTTGTTCTTGATTGTAACTTTATTCAATTGCCTATAATCAATGCACATTCTCATAGTACCATCCTTCTTCTTCTTCTTCACAAACAACACCGGTGCACCCCAAAGTGACACACTAAGCCTAATAAACCCTTTATCAAGGAGTTCCTGAAGCCGTTCCTTTAATTCCTTCAACTCATCTAGTGCCATGCGATATGGTGGAAAAGAAATGAGTCGAGTGCCCGACACCAAGTCAATACCGAAGTCAACATTCCTGTCGGGCGGCATGCCCGTCAAGTCTGCATAAAACACATCCAAAAATTCCCGCACCACCGGAATAGAATCAATAGTATGAGCATCAGCACTAACATCCCTCACAAAGGCCAATTAAGATAAACAACCCTTCCCAACCATCATCTGGGCCTTCAAATACAAAATCACCCTACTGGAAACATAGTCTAGAGAACCACTCCACTCAATCCTCGGTAATCCCGGTATTGCCAACATCACAGTCTTAGCGTGACAATCTAGAACAACATGACATAGAGACAACCAATCAATACCCAAGATCACGTCAAAATCAAACATGTTAAGCAATAAGATATCAACTCTAGTATCTAGACTCCCAATGGTCACTATACATGACCGATATACACTGTCCACAATGATAGTATCAACCACTGACATAGAGACATGAACAGATGAAACTAAGGACTCACGGGCATTTCAAAATGATGAGCGAAATATAATGGTACATATGAATAAGTGGAACCAGGGTCAAATAGTACAGAGGCCTCCCTGTGGAAAATAGAGACAGTACCTATGATCACTGCGTCTGAAGAAACAACATCTGGTCTGGTAGGAATAACATAGAATTGGGCCTGATCGCCACATGATCGGCCTCCCCCTTTAGGGCGACCCCTAACTGACGGAGCTCCACCCCGAGCTCGCTGAGCGAGTGGTGAGGTAACGGGAGCTAAAGTGGTAGGTTGACTCCTCTTCTGAGTTGGACCTCCCGTAAGGCGGGGACAATACCTCTTGATGTGACCCATATCTCCACACTCGAAACAACCCCTCCCTGCAAATGGCAGTGGGGACTGGAGGGAGCCCCGAGCACTAGAATACCCGCTAGAAGAACCCGATACCGATGATCCCCGAACTGAAGGTGCAAGGGATGAACTCTTAGATATTAGGGCACTGAGAAATGACTGGGCCTGATGCTAACTATATGAACCATGGCTGGATGATGCACCACGGTAAACTGGACGACCCGTCAGAGCGTTGATGAGTGGTGATTTTACCACTCATTCTAGTCTCTTTTCTTTTGATTTTGCATCCTTTAATTATAATGTGAGGTTCTTTATGGTGTATATTGCTAGATTTTCAGGTAAATGATGTCACGAAGAGACTTGAATTCAAGTGAAGAAAAATTGAGCAAAAAGGAGTACAAAAGTGCAAAATCCTTCAGTGATTTCACATTTGCGGAAGACTGCCCGCATATGCGACCTCACATCTACGAGGTGGAAGGCCGCATCTGCGGAGTTAAACTTCACTGGGACCGCGTCTGCAGCAAAACATCCGCACCTGTGGAATCGCTGGTGCGACATTTGCGTCCGCATCTGCGGAACAAGGGAATTCTACATGGGCTCGCACCTGCGATGGTTTATCCGTGTCTGCGGAGTCGCACTTGCGCCATAATATCCGCATCTGCAGAGTAGGCAAAATCCACTGAGTTCACATATCTACGATTGAAGGCCCGCATTTGCGGAGCCGCACCTACGAGGATCTTTCCGCAGGTGCGGTCAACATGTTTCTGACCTGGGCAGTATTGGCATTTCACATTTTCTCAACTCCAAACCCACAAATACAGAATCATATCATATCTTGGAGCATATTTGGCTGATGTTCAGTCCATATACTAGAGAGAACAAGTCTTGGAAGCTAGGGTTCTTGCACACACACTTGGGTCTTGAAGATTTGAAGCTTTTGGTTGAGAATTTCTTATTCCGTTATGCTCATTTCTTCATTTCCTTGCTTTGTATTGTATATCTAAGTGTGTAGTATTTATTTCCAACACTTGAATCTTGTTTATGGAAATACTCATATTTAAAGTGTGGATTAAATACCTTGTTGTGCTTATGTATTAAACGATTTTTATTTATTATGAAGTGAGTTGTTGTTTCTTTAATTATTATTGTTCTTGAATATGTTCAAAGGAATTAGATAACCCTAGGACTCGCCCATTTACTTTGTATTAATTTTGTAAAAAATAGTTCGGGGATGGAAAAGATTAACTAACAAGAACTTGAGGCGTTAACCCTCACTTTATAGATTTTACCTAGGGTTAGGAATGAATTACTTGTAGCCATATTCAGGTGTGCTTAATCTCTTAATTGTTTTAGGGATAATTCAATTAGGAAGTCTTGTTAGTCTTCGAGAGAAGCTAATATAGAATTATTATCCGAGGCTAATAAATAATAAACTCATTCATATTTATAAAATTGTAAAATACATTGGATCGTTACTTGAGTATAAATCCCGATGCACCCATGCTTGTAGCCACTGATCATTTTACTTGCTTTCTAGGTTAGTTTATGTTTTCGCATTTAGCTATAATAATTTCTCAACAATCATTCTAAGTGTTTGGCATTGCATAATAAGTGATAATTCTCTTAGATTCCTAATCGCCTATATATCGTTCTCTTTAGGATTCGACCGTGACTCATAGTTGGTTAAATTATATTGCATGCAACCATGTCCATTTACTTTTTAGTAGTGGATTTGGACGTCATCAAAATTGGCGTCGTTGCCGGGGAACAATTTGGCGTAATTTAGGTTGTTTGAGAAATAAGCGTAAGTTCTTTGGTCCAAATTTGTGAATATTTGTGTAATTATCTTTCNCAAAATCCTTCAGTGATTTCACATTTGCGGAAGACTGCCCGCATATGCGACCTCACATCTACGAGGTGGAAGGCCGCATCTGCGGAGTTAAACTTCACTGGGACCGCGTCTGCAGCAAAACATCCGCACCTGTGGAATCGCTGGTGCGACATTTGCGTCCGCATCTGCGGAACAAGGGAATTCTACATGGGCTCGCACCTGCGATGGTTTATCCGTGTCTGCGGAGTCGCACTTGCGCCATAATATCCGCATCTGCAGAGTAGGCAAAATCCACTGAGTTCACATATCTACGATTGAAGGCCCGCATTTGCGGAGCCGCACCTACGAGGATCTTTCCGCAGGTGCGGTCAACATGTTTCTGACCTGGGCAGTATTGGCATTTCACATTTTCTCAACTCCAAACCCACAAATACAGAATCATATCATATCTTGGAGCATATTTGGCTGATGTTCAGTCCATATACTAGAGAGAACAAGTCTTGGAAGCTAGGGTTCTTGCACACACACTTGGGTCTTGAAGATTTGAAGCTTTTGGTTGAGAATTTCTTATTCCGTTATGCTCATTTCTTCATTTCCTTGCTTTGTATTGTATATCTAAGTGTGTAGTATTTATTTCCAACACTTGAATCTTGTTTATGGAAATACTCATATTTAAAGTGTGGATTAAATACCTTGTTGTGCTTATGTATTAAACGATTTTTATTTATTATGAAGTGAGTTGTTGTTTCTTTAATTATTATTGTTCTTGAATATGTTCAAAGGAATTAGATAACCCTAGGACTCGCCCATTTACTTTGTATTAATTTTGTAAAAAATAGTTCGGGGATGGAAAAGATTAACTAACAAGAACTTGAGGCGTTAACCCTCACTTTATAGATTTTACCTAGGGTTAGGAATGAATTACTTGTAGCCATATTCAGGTGTGCTTAATCTCTTAATTGTTTTAGGGATAATTCAATTAGGAAGTCTTGTTAGTCTTCGAGAGAAGCTAATATAGAATTATTATCCGAGGCTAATAAATAATAAACTCATTCATATTTATAAAATTGTAAAATACATTGGATCGTTACTTGAGTATAAATCCCGATGCACCCATGCTTGTAGCCACTGATCATTTTACTTGCTTTCTAGGTTAGTTTATGTTTTCGCATTTAGCTATAATA
>AWOL01S0053119.1:41879-78924 GCA_000715115.1 Nicotiana otophora
GAGAAATGCTTGAAGCTTTAGAGGCCCAAAAAGCCTTGGAAGTGGATGATAGCCAAGAACCTTCCTTAGATGTGGAAGCCGAAAATCCTTCCTTGGCACTTGATCAAAACTAACAAGAACTCTCAAATGCTCAAAATGAAAGGATGATGCTCATATTGGAGGTCATTCTTGAAAATGAGGAGAAGAAAAGCTTGGCACTCGAGGACTTAAAACTAGCACTAACTCAAAATTGATGATAATATCCGCACCTTGGAAAATCAAGTGAAAATATTGGTCGAGGCTCACTATGCCCACCAACTTGAGAGTGTGGAAAGAGATCAAGAAGAGTCCTACTTCGAGGAAGAAAGCGAGTTTTATTTTGATGAATCAAGAATCGAACATCTGCCAACCGACACCATAAGTGTTAATGATGCCAAGAAAAATATGGAATTAGAGTCAACCGGTGTAAGTGAAAATATGGTTGAAGTCGACTCTAGTCCGGGGGAAAAGAGAATGTCAAAATTTGGGAAGATTTGCAATTTGAAGGCTTGAGGTTGCATTCCACACATTTTTCAATGGAATTCCTTGGTGATATGGGAATTCAGCGTGCGAATCCATATGGAAGTGCAAAGAAGAAAAACAAGAGCCATACATTTTGCAATTTACATATTCAAAAAGGCAAAATGACATTCCTCACATGAAAGCGAAGAAACGCAAAATGAAGAAATTAAAGATTGGCTTGATCATTTACTTACCACCACCCACCGTTGCTCGTGGTCACAAGCTTGATTCTAAGTTAGGTGCCCAATTCATAGCGTCCAAGTGGCGAGAAAAGTGGTAAAGTTGATCCACGTTGTGCCACGACGTTAAATGCGGCGCTTGGTGGGAGGCAACCCATCGTTTTCAAACTTTTTTCTCATTTTTGAAATTTTCTTTTTTAGAATAGCTTAGTATATTATTTGTGACTAATTTCTCAAGTTTTAGATTTTTTGGAGTTGAATTAAGAAGTTTGGGGTGTTGGAACCAACCAAAGCAGTAGCTGCCTAGAATTGGCCTGCCAAATCTTGGCATAACCGCACCTGCAGACATAAGCACGCAGGTGCCCTCACGCAGAAGCGGAAACTAAGGTGCATATGCGCAATATTCGCAGGTCAAACGTAAAACTCGCAGAAGCGCTTCTGGAGTCGCAGGTGCGGAAATCGAACTGGTTTAATGAAATAACCCCTCAATTCATCAAGTAAACTCTAAATGTTTTTCCCCAAACTCAAACTCCTCTCATCTCTCACGCTACTGCTCTTCATCACTGCTCACGCGAGTTCTCACACAAGACAAGGCAGGTATCGCTCATCTTCTCCTCTCTTCTACCTCTCCTTCCTTCTTCTTCTTCCTCATTTCTGGGTTCCCTTGTCCGTCCCCTGAATCCCCAGTTCCCTCTGATTAATGTTGTTATTAGGGTGAGGATATTGGTTGAGAGTATGTATTGTGTGTTGCTTTGTTGAACATGACTGTTGGGGGAAGTCTGAATAGCCAAAAACATTTTGTGTAGAAGCATAAATTCTCACTGCTTGCAATGTGTTCGACAAATTGTCCAAAAGAAAATCGTTTGCTAAGTACCTCAAAATCAAGTTTAATAGTGTCATAGGTTTATGTAATGCACTAATTTAGAAGTCTTGAGTATAAATTATGGGCTAAAAATCTTGTTTGAAGAGTCAAAAATTCTGGACATTTGAAGTTTTGAACCCACTGACAAACCTCGAAGAAGCGAATGAAATGCCGCAGATGTGGCCTCGCACCTGCGTAGACTGTCCGCAGGCATGGACACCGAGGAAATTGGCAAAATCACAGAAGTGGATAAAAACCCGTAGAAGCGGGACCGCACCTGCGATGGATTTTCCGCAGATGTGGAAACTGGCAGATTTCCAAATTCCAGTAGCTTTGCATCTGGAGCTTCCCGGGTCCATTTGACTCGATTCTTTGGCCTAATTGCTTTGTTTTAAATTGCCTAATATTATTCTACTGCCCGACTAACATCGTTTTGATTTTTTTGAAGGTACTTAGAGCTAAAATGGACCCGAACATGAACGAAAATGCTCCGCTTGCTCACGAAATTGAAAAAGTGGCTGAGGATTCGAACTATGATGATACCAGATTCATGTCTTCCCAGTGCCAAGCCAGGTATTATAATGATCTCCTCAGGAAGCAGCTCAAACTTAAGAAGGGAATCATTCTTGTTCTTGAATGTTTCCAAAGGGATTAGCTAACCCTAGGACTCGCCCATTTATTTCAGATTAATTTTGGGAAAAATAGTTCGGGGTTGGAAAAGATTAATTAACAAGAACTTGATGAGTTAACCCTCACTTTATAGATTCTACCTAGGGATAGGAATGAACTACTTGTAGCCATATTCGGGTGTGCTTAATCTCTTAATTGTTTTAGAGATAATTCAATTAGGAATGAACTACTTGTAGCCATATTCGGGTGTGCTCAAACTTGGATCTTACTTGAGTGTAAATCCCGATGCACTCATGCTTGTAGCCATTGATCATTTTACTTGCTTTCTAGGTTAGTTTCTGTTTTTGCATTTAGCTATAATATTTTCTCAACAATCATTCTAAGTGTTTGACATTTCATAATAAGTGATAATTCTCTTACATTCCTAATCGCCTATATATTGTTCCCTGTGGGATTCGACCCCGACTCATAGTTGGATAAATTATATTGCATGCGACCGTGTCCATTTTCTTTTTAGTAGTGGATTTGGACGTCCTCAAGCGTGCTTGTAAGGACGGCCCCTGCAGTGGTAAAACTGACCCCCTTAAGGAACATCACTGAAATCACCTGGCCCAGGAGGCCTCTTGGCCTCCCTTTGTCCACTCTCCTGGCTACAGACCATCTCTATCTGCCGAGTAATATCGACAACCTCATCGAAAGAAGCACCAAATACCCTCTCCCTAGTGAGAAGAAACCGCAACTGATATGTGAGGCCATCGATAAACCTTTGAATCCTCTCCCTATCAGTAGGAACTAGTCAAACTGCATGATGAGCCAACTCAAAAAACCTCATCTCGTACTATGTTACAGACATGACATCCTGACAGAGCTGCTCAAACTGTCTACGCAGCTACTCTCTACGAGACTGCGACAGGAACTTCTCCAAGAAGAGAACGGAGAACTCCGGCCATGTAAGTGGTGTTTCACCAACCGGCCTATGCCTCTCATAAGCCTCCCACCACCTGAAGGCAGCCCTAGAAAAGTGCAAAGTAGTGAACGAGACCCCACTGGTCTTCAGAATACCCGCTGTCCGAAGTATCTGTTCGCACCTATCTAGAAATCCCTGAGCATCCTCGGACTCAACACCACTAAATGATGGAGGTCGAAGCCTCCCAAACCTCTCAAGCCTCCGCTGCTCATCATCTGCCATAACGCGGACTACTGGGGCTTGAGTAGCTGTAGCCGACTGGGCTGGTAATGCCCCCGGTATCTGAAGTCCCTGCACTACCTAATATGGAGTACCGGCAACAAGGGTTTGAATACCTCCCCTTGTTTGACTATCATCTCCTGCTACCCGATTACTATGTTTATCTAGTCAATGCCACCAAAGATCGGGTAAGGGCTCAAATTACCTCAAAGAGAAAGTGGGTCCCGGCCGAACTTAAAACTATGTGGATTATGATTAGGCAAGATGATCAAAGAGAATAAAAGGTCACAGAATTTTAGTATAACACAATGAGAATTGATAGAAATCTTAATAGTTACAAGGATATAACTATAACGGTCTATATATAAAGAAGAAAGGGGGGGGGTCCTAAGTTTTTTAGCCTAAAGGATGACACCGTGCAACATAAATAATACTTTGCATCTCCCTTAAGATAGGGAATTACTCATATTATTCATCGGGCAAAGACCATCATCTCCTGCTACCCGATTACTATGTTAAAGTTGTTTATCAAAAGCGAGCTAGTTCAATTCTAAGTCGTACCCTATGCGTGCTCTACCCGTCCCACGCCTATGGTCCAGGAGGCATTGGACCTCTATTTGGGTGGTTCTAGACTGTACTTAGGCTGCTAAAAAATAATAAAACTAAGCGACATACAAAACAAGTAGGACTTCATATAAAGTCAGTTAAAGGCTCAAGTTAGCCTCCATACTTAGACAACGAATGCACGCAAGCAGATTCAGTATTATGAATAAGAAGTTTCAGAATTTAGGTAAATTAAAGTCATTAAGACCCTATAGACATGGTTTCTATGTGACTCTGAATTCCAGCATTATTGCTCTTAATGGCTTGGGCGAAAGGGGTAGTAAACTATTTGACATGGTCCTATAGGCATGATTTCTAACTATGGCATAGTTAATGAAACCTTGTTTGAGTGTCCATCATTAACATTGTTGATCTCATAACCATTTTAAGCGAGTGATAATACCCTATAGGTAGGATTTCTAATGATTGACAGTGGAAACGGATTTTTTGTACTTAGCCACCTATAGGCATATTTTCTAGGCGGGCAATATGATAACAATAGCAATAGCAAATTAGCCAATTAAAGTCCTATAGGCATGAATTCTAGATGAAGATCAGTAGAACATAAGCTAGTATAATCCTATAGGCATGTTGTCTAGTAACATATAGCAGTAGTCATAGGAATAAATAAAGTACTTAAGCTCATTCTTTGATAGCAAAAATGTTGTGTGAGTGCGTGATTCCCCTAATAGAGTGATTTTTACTAGTGTACATGGAGATTAAACAACATATATGGCAGTTTGATAACATGTAAATCATGCGAACCCTATAGGCATTTTTCTACCCTTTCATGTAATCCTTTGAATATATCCATTTCCATAATTTCACTAATACCCCAAATTGTTTGTTATTACAAATTATTACACGCCTAAAGAATGTAAATATAAATATTACACAAGACATAATAGTAGGCCTACAGCAGGTCCAAAAGGAGACACCCAGTATTGCCTGGGCTATCAATAAACTCTTTTTTCTCGAATGGCATGCTTAGATCCAAACCGGGGACTATACCCTTCAACATAGCCCAAAAATCATAGAGGAACTCATACCAAACAAAACAATCACAAATTGACCATATGAACCAAATATTAGATTGCATAGAAATCATTTAAACAAACCAGTTTGCATATTATACAAATAATGTGAGGAAGAAAAGCTAAATGCCAGAAATAGCTCAAGCTCCAGCAGCAAAGACAGCGACCAAAAAACCCCAAATTCTAGTGTGTCAGAGTTTACAAGAGTCTCAAATAGACCCCGAGTAGTGTTCACACCAGGAAGGTCAATAGGAAGAGTTTTGGTGGCCTTGGCTTTCAGTCAGCCAAGAGTGATATATTCAGAATAGTGTAAGTAACAAATGAGAGTGAGAGAACAGTGATCAGATGCTAGAACTTGAAGAGGTGCACTTATATTTTAGAAGAAGATATGTCAGGGGTAATTAAACAAAGAACAATCAAGTAAGGAGAATCAACAAAACTCAAAGGACAAGTTGATATCACAAGTTCAAACGCTTAGCACATTGGACATAAAACATGTTTTTTTGTAGAAAGCAGGGGAATCAGGTTTTCTGAGATTCCTAACATACAAAGGCACACAATGCCAAGCATTAACTTACAGGAGTTAAAACCTAGGGGTTTCAAATTATGTTAGGCATACATCAGAATATTAGAAAGACAGTCATGCGAACTTACATTATGACAAAAACAATATCAAACATTGTAAGGAAACATATTTTAAGATAGCTACTATAAAGGTCCCAACTAATCACTAAATATACAGGATTAAGCAGACCAAAGGCATAGTGAGTGACAAAATAGCACGAGAGCAGGTCACAGCTAGAGCGAAGGTTTCAACATAGACTAGATTATATTCTATTACAATAATTCAGAACAAAGTAAGGAAACCACTCATGCCATGCTAAAAAGGTAATTACTCAGATACTAACATACGAGCTTAAGAGAGTCCAAATTGTTCCAGTTAAGCATGTACAAATAACATATCTCATAACTAGAAATTTCAAGTAAAATCAAATGCTAAAGAAGTTCAGATCATAAACAAGTTCAATTCTGACAAGGTTGCACACAGAGACAGCCCATAAACACATTAGATCATGGAATTTCAGAGGTGTGAGTACACAAAACATGAACACAGAAGAACGAAATTATAAAAAAAACAAAACCAAGAGACTTACCAGTTACCAGTTGAATAAAAAGACAACAAGAAAGAACAAACTCCACAGTACTATGAATACCAACAAAGAACAAGAACCCATAATCTTAATGCGTCAAAGTTCCCAAGGGCTTCAGATGAACCTCGGGCAATGCTCGTACCAAGAAAAGATGAAAAATCAAATTCTGATGGCCTTTGCTTTCAACCAGCTAATAAGCAAAGTATTGAACAAGAGAATGAGAGAATAACTTCAATTTTTTAGTGAATCTTCTGATTTCCGTCCCCTTCAAAGTGGAATGGGGAGGGATTTATATAGTGGTTAATCAGACGAGTAAATAGGGAAAGAAGTCAATCAAACATAAACAAGGAAAGAAAAAATATACATGCAATCATAAAGCGACCAGTAAAGAAAAGAAATCGAAAATCACACCCTAATTAGGGTTCAATGATTGAAAATCCGTCTACTGGTATGAGAAATCAGCTATTCTTCCGTGTATATGGACGAGATATTTTCCAGATCTTAGCGATTGAAGTTGAACGGGCCCGAATATGAGAGATAGTGCTTGCCAAGTTTAGGCAAGTACTAAGTGACACCATAGTCTTGCAAGTAATACTGAGGTAACACGCAAGAGGTAAGAAAATCACAGAAGGAATCCATGATCGAGACGAATTCGGAGAAGATTGAGGGGTGGCTAGGGTTTCTGAAGGAGGGAGAAGTGTTTAGAGGTGGCTGATGAAGGAAAATGGGGATTAGGGTTTGGGTGAGGGGATATAACGAGAGTGGGGGTTTTATTTCGGGCCGTTGATCATTTGAGATCAACGGCCAAGATTAAGAGAAAGGTGGGGCGGGTCACTATAAACGGGTTATGGCCGGATTTTTAATGGGTTGTTTGGGCTGATGAGGTTATTGGGCCAGGGGTTCATTTGGACCTTAATTGATCCGAAATTAATCTTAATTTTGGGCCTGATTTTAAAATAAGAAATTAAGAGGAAAATAATTTAATAAAAAACAATTAAATAAATTATAAAAATGCTATTTATGCAAATTAATACTTCAAAACAATAGTAGAAAATTATAAAAATATAAAATATTGTTTTGACCTTGAATAAAATGACAAATGCAATACAAATTATAAAATATAGGCTATATTTGCAAGATTGTGCAAATAGCTTAAAACTACTAATGTAATTATACAAGAATGAAGTAAAAAAAATAATATTTGAAACGTGTATTATTGATGCAAAAAGTAATAATTTTAGGTAATTAATTCATCACAAAATAATTTGAAGGGGTAATTAATAAGTATTCAAGTAATTTAAATTCAAGAAGAAAATCAATTTCAAAGCTCTAACAATTATGGGAAATCATAGAAAATTGCTGTATAGATTTTGTAAATAAATAATGATGCAAAATAATATTTTGAAAGGTATATATACTATTTGAAAAAATATGAAGGCAAATTTGGTTATCAACAACTGCCCCTCTTTATCCGGAAATGATAAAAGAGTTGTCGGGTAAAGAAAATGATGACCTTTTTTTGCCGAATTGAATGAGGAATGATACGATTTGAAAATATGGGGGCCGAACCCTGGTTCCTGAGTTTCCTACATATCTCTGGTATTACGGGAATCAAGCAATGTGTAGTTCTGGAGCCAAAGATGAACGAAACCGATGGAGTTGTTATAAGAATGTCCTATGTATCGGAAAGGGCTCTTTTGGATAGTATCGGATAAATTTATGCGGAGTCATGAATGTGAATTTGAAACATTATGCATGTATCACAGAGCAAATATCCGAACGGTCATATAGTAAAAGGCGGGCAATTGCTGGTAGATGGTTATGTTTGAAACAATTGAAGGATGTGAACGTTGTGAGCGGAAACCGGAGAGAAGATTGCTCCCATTTGTAAAACGGTTTCCTCCTAGGGTACGTGTAAAACTTAAAACACGGTGCATGCGAATATATATATGGGTTATTGCGAAAGTTTAAACGTGATGCAAATTCCCTTTGGACCATGAAGGTTATCTTTGGACAGTGAGGATGATGTCCTTAGACCATGATGACCTAGGCCATGAAGCGTATGATAAGGGATTCGCTGGCCATGAAATGGTGTCCTCGGGCCATGAGGATGGTGCCTCTGGACTATGACGCCTTTGAATAATGATGTGCAATTTTGAGAGATACTTAGGCCATGGAATGGTGTCTTCCGGCTTTGAGGATGATGCCTTTAGACTATGATGCCTTTTGAGAAAATGGCGATGTTTCAACCCATGAAATGCAAAGATATGATGGTTGGCCATATGCGAGGACGAGACAAGACAAGGCTTAGTCTTGTGTGAGATGAGGGTTGCGTTTAGCCCTAGGTGACCAAAGAGATAGTGTTAGGTCTTAGGTAGCATATTGGGGATAGTATTCAGTACTCACGCAAGGAAAGGCAATGCTTAACCTTGTGCAATTAGGGAGGCAATGCTCAACCTCATGCAATTAAGGAGGCAGTGCTTAGCCTCATGCAAGAAGAGGAGACAATGCTTAGTCTCATGCAGGGAAAGGCAGTGCTTAGCCTTATGCAATTAGGGAGTCAGTGCTTAGCATCATGCAAGAAGAGGAGACAATGCTTAGTCTCATGCAGGGAAAGGCAGTGCTTAGCCTTATGCAATTAGGGAGTCAGTGCTTAGCATCATGCAAGAAGAGGAGACAATGCTTAGTCTCATGCAGGGAAAGGCAGTGCTTAGCGTTATGCAATTAGGGAGGCAGTGCTTAGCCTCATGAAAGAAGAGGCTTAGTCTAATGCAGGGAAAGGCAGTGCTTAGCCTTATGCAATTAGGGAGTCAGTGCTTAGCATCATGCAAGAAGAGGAGACATTGCTTAGTCTTATGTAGAGGAAGGCAATTTTTAGCCTTACGCAATTAGGGAGGAAATACTTAGCCTCATGCGAGAAATGGATACAATGCTTAGTTTCATGTAGGCACTTCTTAGCCATATGCAATTATGGAGGCAATGCTTAGCTTCATACAAGAAGAGGAGACAATGCTTAGTCTCATACAGACAGTGCTTAGCCTTTTGCAATTATGGAGGCAATGCTTAGCCTCATGCAAGAAGAGGAGACAATACTTTGTCTCATGCAAGGAAAGGAAATGATTTGCCTTATGCGGGAAAAATAAAGGATAGCTGTGAGAGGGTGCAGTATTTCTTAGCTTGATGTGTTGCGTCTGACAACCTTGTCATTACGAAGATAGTGATTCTACCGTCTGTATATATTTGCGAATATTCCTGTTGTGTTTGTTGTGCCTACATTCAAAGATAAATTATGAGTTTTGCGGGGGAAAGGTTGGTTCGTGCTCCTGACTCCTTGCTTTTCCTTCACTATTGTCTTGCAGCCCTATTTGAGTTACCCTAGGTTGCATCCGGCTGTCATAGAAACAAAGTTTTTGAAAACATATATATGCATTTGACAAATTATTTGCAAAATATAGTTGTTTGAAATGTGTTTGTGAGATCAAATAATCTTGATGAACCCATAACTGTGATACATTTAGAGAAATTGAAAACTTTTTGCCCCAGTTTAAATGTATATTCTTGAGAATACTTTTTGGTTGTTCATACATGACGATGTCGACTTGAATTTATGATCTTGCCCTAATTTCTGATCATGGGAAAATGAAGATTTTATTAAGATGTGACCGAACGCACAAGGCTGCCTACGTATCCCCTCTTAAATGGGAATCAGGTCAAGCGTAGTTTAGTTACATCAAGTGAAGAAATGTAAACAATCCTAAACATAGTATCTCTTCACTGCGTCTGAATTGATAGGTTCTTGCCAAATCTTTCCATCAATTCTGCAAGTATGAGTTCTCCTCCTTTTAATACTTGATGAACAATGTAGGGACCTTGCCAGTTGGGTGAGAACTTCCCCTTGGCTTCATCCTGATGTGGGAAGATTCGCTTTAGCACCAACTGCCCCGGTGTCAATTGCCTTGGTCTGACTTTTTTGTTTAAAGCTCTTGCCATTCTATTCTAATAGAGTTGGACATGACATACTGCATTCATTCTCTATCCTTCAATGAGAGCCAGTTGTTCATAGCGGCTCTGTACCCATTTTGCATCGCTGAGCTCGGATTCTTGTATAATTCTCAAAGAAGGGATTTCTACTTCGGCAGGAATAACTGCTTCAGTGCCATAATCCAATATGTAATGAGTTGCCCCAGTTTATGTGCGAACCGTGGTACGATATCCGAGTAGAGCAAATGGAAACTTCACGTACCATTACTTGTAATTATCTACCATTTTCCTTAGTATCTTCTTGATGTTCTTGTTGGCGGCCTCTACAACTCCATTCATTTGCGGCCTGTATGACGAGGAATTCCTATGCTTGATCTTCAAAGTTTCACGCATGGCCTTCATTAGGTCACTTTTGATATTGGTGGCATTGTCGGTGATGATTGACTCTGGCATTTAGAACCGACAAACAATACGATCCTGAACAAAATATGCGACGACCTTCTTGTTGCGTTGAGTTCATTGGGTGCACTTGTTGCGTTGAGTTCATTAGGTGGCACTGGTATCATATCTGCATGTATCTGGCATTGGTGACACTTCTGCACATATGTGATGCAGTATGTTTCCATTGTCATCTAGAAATATCTTGCTCTTAGTATTTTCTTGGCTAAGACGAAGCCAATCATGTGCGGTCCTTAAGTTCCGGCATGTATTTCCTCGAGTAATCTGGATGCTTCTTTGGCATCGACACACCGTAGTAAACCCAAGTCAAGAGTCCTTCTATACAGGATTCTTCCGCTTTGAAATAAGTGGTTGGCTAATCTTTGAAGTGTGCATTTAAGAGTATGGGTACAGTGCTCTGGATATTCTCTCGTCGCCATATATTCCTTGATATCGTTGAACCATGGATTACCATCGCTCTCTTATCCAACATGAGCACAATAAGCTGGCTGTTTATGAATTCCTATTAGGACAGGATAGATGAAGTTCTTGTCTAGGTGTTGTATCATGGAAGATAGAGTGGCCAATGCATTTGCGAACTCATTTTGAATTCTCGGAACATGTTTGAATTCTATCTTTGTGAACCTTTTGATATTCTTTGAATTCTCGGAACATGCATTTGCAATATTTTGGTGTTCTATGTAGCCCATTCTCCTAAAACATGATGCACCAACAGATCAGAATCTCCAATTACCAACAGCTCCTAAACATTCATGTCAACGGCCAACCTGAGTCCCAAGATGCAAGCCTCATATTCTGCCATATTGTTGGTGCATGAAAACCTGAGTTTTGCAGATACCAGATAGTGTTGGCCATTTTTTGACACCAAGACAGCTCCGATACCTACTCCTTTGAAGTTTGCTGATCAGTCGAAGAACATTCTCCAACCATCATATGCTTCAGTGATATTTTCTCCCATGAACGACACCTCCTCGTCGGGAAAATACGTTTTCAATGGTTCGTATTCTCCGTCCATGGGATTTTCTGCCAGATGATCTGGCAATGCTTGTCCTTTGACCGCCTTCTGAGTTAAATAGACAATCTCAAACTCACTCAATAATATTTGCCAACTTACCCAGAGGCATGGGCTTCTAAACGATGTATTTCAGTAGATCCATCCTCGATANGCCAGATGATCTGGCAATGCTTGTCCTTTGACCGCCTTCTGAGTTAAATAGACAATCTCAAACTCACTCAATAATATTTGCCACTTTGCCAACTTACCCAGAGGCATGGGCTTCTAAACGATGTATTTCAGTAGATCCATCCTCGATATGAGATATATAGTGTATGCACAGAAATAATGCCTCAACTTTTGAGCTATCCATGTCAAAGCACAGCAGGTGCATCCCAGCAAAGAGTATCGGTCTTCGTAGGGTGTTAATATCTTGCTCAGATAGTATATGGCATGCTCCTTTCTTCAAGTTTCATCTTGTTGTCCCAAACGCAATCGAAATCTCCATCCAGTACAGATAAATAAAGCAGCAGTGGTCTTCCTGGCTCTGGTGGAACTAGAACGGGCTCCTTGGATAAATACTCAATTTTGTGGAAGGCTTTTTGGTATACTTCAGTCCAACTTGTTGCAGCATCTTTCCTCGGCATTTTGAAGATCAGCTCACATATAATTGTTGATTGTCCTATGAAGTGACTGATGTAATTAAGACGCCCTAAAAAGCGCATCACATCTTTCTTATTCTTTGGAGGTGGCAAGTCTTGGATTGCTTTGACTTTTGATGGGTCTAACTCAATTCCTCTGCGACTGACGATGAATCCTAACAATTTTCCGGTAGGGACTCCGAAAGCACACTTTGCAGGATTCAGTTTCAGATTATACCTTCGAAGACGATTGAAGAATTTCCTCAAATCCACTATGTGATCCGTACTACATTTAGATTTGATGATAACGTCATCCACGTACACTTCTATCTCTTTATGTATCATGTAGTGGAAAATAGTTATCATAGCACTCATATAGGTGGCTTCAGCGTTCTTCATACCAAATGGCATCATTTTATAACAATATATTCCCTATGGCGTGATGAAGGCTGTCTTTTCGGCATCCTCCTCATCCATCCAGATTTGATGGTACCCCGCAAAGCAATCCACAAAGGATTGGAGTTCATGTTTGGCACAATTGTCGATCAATATGTGTATATTGGGCAACGAGAAATCATTTGGGACTTGCTCTGTTTAGATCTCGGTAATCAACACATACTCGAATTTTCCCATCTTTCTTCGGAACTGACACAAGTTTGGCCAACCAAGTCGGGTACTCGACTACTCTAAGAACCTTGGCTTTGATCTGCTTGGTGACTTCCTCTTTTATCTTCAAACTCATATCCAACTTGAGTTTTCTGAGCTTCTTGTTTAACGGTGGACATGTAGGATTAGTGGGTAACTTGTGAGCTACTATGGATGTGCTCAAACCCGCCATATCGTCGTAGAACCATGAAAAGATATCTTCATATTCTTTTAGGAATCTGATGTACTCTTCTTTATCTGACGGTGATAGATGAATGCTTATGCCTGTTTCCTTGACCAGTTTGTAATCCCATAAGTTAACTTCTTCAGTTTCGTCCAAATTGGACTTTGGCTTGTTTTCAAAATTTTCCACTTCTCTGACGATTTCCTCAGGTATCGTATCATCTTCCAGGTCTTCTGAATCACTATCCTTATGTTGCATTGTCTCATTACATGCCACAGTCACAGGTTCATTGGGATAGGTAATAATAACTCTGTAAAAAGAGAAAATGTAGAGAATAATAGTAAATATGAAAAGTAGCAATGCATTAATTAAAATCTTTAAAATGTTAACAAATGCGACTCGATGACTCGAGCAAGTATATCAAAAGAAAATACTGAAAATGTCTCTAATGCTTATGAATAATTGATGCTAATATGCCGAGTAACCCAGGAACTTGACGGGCCCGGGATGGTGCAGCAGTCCAGTTTTTGAGAACAACTCATTTCCCTACGGTCTGAATGGTAAGGTCCTTCTCCTCCTCCTTCTCCTCAACTATCGCACTGCAATCCATATCTTCTTCATCTAGAAACAGTTTCCTCGTGCCAGCTAAGATTCATCTTCCTCAGATCCCCACATTATGTCAGCCTGATGAAATATCTGGTGTAGAGGTGGTACTGGTTGTTCCACTTGATAATAAAGACCACTCCATGGCGGCGACCAATCCTGGTACTCTTGCCAAGTATATTCATATCCGAGCCCAAAATTAGTGCCATGACGTTGTGGTTGTACGGGTTTGGTGATCCCTTCGAGGTTTTTGCCGAGACCCTTGCCAGGTTCATATCCTGTCCATAGTAATATGCTTTCTATCTTGTTACTCCACCATCGATCCTTTTGAATTGCGTTGATTCGCTCAATGCGATGGTATGTTTCTCCACCCAGCTTCTTCTTATTCTCGATGACTGGAACAGTCTGATTGGTGTAGATGGGTTGCTTCCATCCCCATGGATAATCACTTCTTGATGATTCCATTCAAACTTCACAGTCTGATGCAGAGTAGAAGACACTGCACCAGCGGCGTGTATCCAGGGTCGTCCCAACAATAGATTATAGGTAGCAGATATATCCAGCACTTGGAACTCAACATCAAACCAGGTCGGGCCCATTTGCAGTTTGAGGTTGATTTCTCTGATTGTGGCTCTTTGGGATCCATCAAACGCCTTTACATTCATACTTCCCCATTCGTATCTCGTGCATGCCTTTACCCAACCTCTTTAAAATAGTCAGTGGACATATATTGAGACTTGAACCCCTATCTATCAGGACCCTAGCGATGAACTTATCTTCAAATTGTAGTGTGATTTGTAGTGCCCTGTTATGACTTAGTCCTTCTGGTGGTAATTCATCCTCGTGAAAGATGATTTTGTGGCTTTCCAGTAACTGCCCGAGCATGTTGGCCATCTCCCCACCATTGATGTTGGTGGGTACATAAGCTTCACTCAGCATTTTCTTCAAGGCATTCCTGTGTGTCTCAGAGTTTTGCAGGAGTGACAAGATGGATATCTGAGCGGGAGGTTTGTTCAGATGATCGACAACAGAGTATCCCCTTACTTGTACCTTTCTCAAAAGGTCACCAGGGCCAGTCTCAACGATAGGCGGCTTAGATGCAGCTTCTTTGCTTGTTCCTCCCAGGTGCTCAGGTGTATAAACTCTGCCAGTTCTAGTCATGCCTTGTGCCACATCTGTTTCCTCCATTTTTGTTTTTCCTTTACTCCTTGCTTCTGCGACATAATCCCATGGGATAGCATCAGACTTGTAAAATGGCATGAGAGCTACCATCAAAGTGTAGGGTGTGGTTACCTCAACTTCCAATAGTGTTTGGGTTTGTACCACAACAGGTGTGAGGGTGACCAGAGATGTTTTAGGATCATCTCCCTCTCGAATGAGTCCAATTGACCCTTCCGGATCCCATTCATTGCAAGTCTCTATCACGTTCACTCCCTCACCTCTGTGATCCGGGAAAGGATTGTTACGAACATTTGGTGTAGTTTCCTTTTCTTGTATGACTTTAGTGTCGATTAATGTCTGAATCTTGTATGACTTTAGTGTCGATTCATGCCTGAATGATAGGCACATATTTTTTGGGGTTAACCCACTGGGAAGAACTCTCCATGGCAATGACAAGAATGGGAGTGACATAACCAGCAACCTTCAGTCTCTCGTATAGTTGGTCTATGGGTTTAGCAATCGGGGTGTATTTTCTAGGTGCTCTTCGGTCGAAGTTTGGTCTTGGATTTTGGTAATTTTGGCGGGAGGGTGGTGGTGAGTGATAAAATGTGGGTTGAGTGTTATAGGCGTGGTAGGTGGTAGCAGGTTGTTGGTATCTGGGGGGTGAACGCTGGTATGTTGGTGGAGGCATTTGGTTTATCTATGGAGGTGTTTGGTATGTGAGAGGAGACTTAGGACCCTGGGACACCATTATGGCTCCCACTTCTTTCTTCTTCAAAATATCTCCCGATTGCAATGCTTTATTCGTGGCCTGCAGTGCTTCGAAATCCATCACCATCCCACAATAACCATCAACCCTTCATAGTACTGTGGGTCTTGATCCCTGACAAAGAACTTATTCACTTGTTCTTCTTCGAGTGTTGGTCTTACTTTCGCAGCTTCAGATCTCCTTCAAGTAGCATATTCACGAAAGGTTTCTGTTGGTTTCTTCTTGAGGTTTTGAATGTAGAAAACGTCTGGTNACTTCCAATAGTGTTTGGGTTTGTACCACAACAGGTGTGAGGGTGACCAGAGATGTTTTAGGATCATCTCCCTCTCGAATGAGTCCAATTGACCCTTCCGGATCCCATTCATTGCAAGTCTCTATCACGTTCACTCCCTCACCTCTGTGATCCGGTAAAGGATTGTTACGAACATTTGGTGTAGCTTCCTTTTCTTGTATGACTTTAGTGTCGATTAATGTCTGAATCTTGTATGACTTTAGTGTCGATTCATGCCTGAATGATAGGCACATATTTTTTTGGGGTTAACCCACTGGGAAGAACTCTCCATGGCAATGACAAGAATGGGAGTGACATAACCAGCAACCTTCAGTCTCTCGTATAGTTGGTCTATGGGTTTAGCAATCGGGGTGTATTTTCTAGGTGCTCTTCGGTCGAAGTTTGGTCTTGGATTTTGGTAATTTTGGCGGGAGGGTGGTGGTGAGTGATAAAATGTGGGTTGAGTGTTATAGGCGTGGTAGGTGGTAGCAGGTTGTTGGTATCTGGGGGGTGAACGCTGGTATGTTGGTGGAGGCATTTGGTTTATCTATGGAGGTGTTTGGTATGTGAGAGGAGACTTAGGACCCTGGGACACCATTATGGCTCCCACTTCTTTCTTCTTCAAAATATCTCCCGATTGCAATGCTTTATTCGTGGCCTGCAGTGCTTCGAAATCCATCACCATCCCACAATAACCATCAACCCTTCATAGTACTGTGGGTCTTGATCCCTGACAAAGAACTTATTCACTTGTTCTTCTTCGAGTGTTGGTCTTACTTTCGCAGCTTCAGATCTCCTTCAAGTAGCATATTCACGAAAGGTTTCTGTTGGTTTCTTCTTGAGGTTTTGAATGTAGAAAACGTCTGGTGTATTTTTTGTGTTGAACTTGAATTTGTCCATGAAATCTGACACCATGCTTATCCAATGAACCCACTTCTTCGGATTCTGACTGATATACCAAGACAACGCATCTCCGGTGAGGCTTCGCATGAATAGTTTCATACGGATTCGTTCATCTTTGACCACTCCTACAAGTTTGTCACAATACGTCCTCAGATGCACTTTCAGATCACCAGTTCCATCGAACATTTCGAACTTAGGAGGTTTGTAACCCTCCAGTAGTTCCACATATGGCTAAATTCACAAGTCCTCATAGTTTAAACCTTCAATGCCTTTACCACCTTCGACACTTTGAACTCTACCAATGAGCTTCTTGAGTTATTCCGCCTTCTTCTTAACGAGCAGGTCTTTCTCGATTAATTCAGCTATGTATAGGGTTTGTTGTGGGTATGGGGTAACGTCTCCACATATATCGGGTTGCTCCGGGGGACTCCGGGGATTTGAGCATAAGGATGATCATTTGTTGAGTTTTGGAGGTTAGGAGAGGGTTGTGGTATATTCTGGGGAGTGCGATACGTGGTAGTTTGCGGGTATTGAGTTTGGTGATGGTGGTTTTGTTGAGGAGTTGGTAATGGAGGAGGATTAAGGTTTTGGGAAGGTGTAGGGCACTGGTGTGGTGCAGGAGAATTTGGTAGCGGGTTTTGGTTTTGTGGGTTTTGTGGTGGTGCTTGTTTCTGGGTGCTTGGGATTTGTTGGTTAATATCAGGGACATTTAGAGTGAGGGAGGTTTGCCAAGTTCCGGACCTGCTCAAGTTCTCCTTGTAGATCCAAAATCTTTTGTTCCAGACGTAAGACCAGTTTATTCTTTGTCGGGGTGTTTCGACCAACTGAAGTTTCGACATTCTTTGCTATTGTGGCGTTATCCTTTTTGATACCGCTCATTTCATCAATCTTCGCTTTTACTTTATTCTTGCTGTTGGGATCACTTGGTGGAGGAGAAGTTGGAGGACCTCTGGATCTAGTGTGATATACTGATGATTCCAGTACGCACAAACCAACCTTGAGGAATCGGAATAATCAAAAGAAAGAAAAAGCAAAGGTAACCAAGTCAGTAAGGGATATTTGAATGAATGCTTGCAGTATTTAAACATGTTCTGTAAATTCATGCAATAATTCGCGTCCTAATTGGGGACCGCATTGTGCCCGAGGTAGGCCTAAGCGACACATAGACTTGGAGAAAATTGCTGCCAATATTGCATCATTTCATTAATGTGAAAACGAGCCAAACTTTTACTAAATCAAAAATAATAATGAAGTTACTAATGGCGTTTAGACTTATTACAATCTAAATCTAAACTAAGATAGAAAACAGTAAAGAACATCATTTGCTAAATCTATTTGTTCCCTGAGGGACATTCTCCATGCTTGGCTCTTTTGACTCCATCAATCAAGTTCCCCAAGTCACGCATATCCAATAATAAATAAGCCTTTCCTAGATGCCCCCTTCGCTGCCATCCGTGTTTTGACAATCTGCAAGTCGCTTTTTCATCTTCCCTTCGAGCTCCATCATTCCCAGTTCCATATATTCTAACCTTTCTATTTCCTTGGTGGTGATCCCCGTCCATTCATTTATAGCTTCCATGTCTATTTTATGTTGTTCCAGATGCCTGGCTTCCGACTCAAAAACCCTTTTGCGAAGCCTTCAATACTTGACATGTGCCTCAGCAGCATCATCAATGATCCTATTTCCCAAATTGACCCCTGGCTTGACGTCTCCCTCTATATCATCTGCCAACCATGATGGATAGAAATACACGTGACAGTCATGGTACCTGTCTGGCTCGATAGTCTCTTTTTCCACAATGACGTTCCTTCTGGTTCCACATATGCTGTGCCTTGAACTTGAAAGGAATGATGTCCCCTTTGAAATCTGCCTTGTATAGGACCATGTTGGAAACCCGAGGTATGACCTATTTTCTTCCTGCTTGTCTCATTACCCTTATAGGAGCATAAATATAAATGCCTCACAACCCGATCAATACCAAATGAGTAGTATCCCTTGACCTGATGATGAACTCACTGCTAGGAAACCACTCAAACATCCAATGTACCTTCTCGTCTGTCAGATTGCTGAAGAAACGTACCCAACTTATAGCACTTCCGGGATGTATGAACCTATCTGGGATGAATGTCTTTTTCTTTCGATGGTGGTAAGCTATATAGTCATTCAATGGCCTTCGCAGAATCTCTTGACGATATTCTCCCCTCTGAAAATGTTCCAATAACCAGACTTGCAATAATAGATTACAACCTTCAAAATGTTCGAACCCTTGCTTGCACCGATCTAGAGCGCTGTATAGTTCAACTAGGATCATAGGGATGATGGTGTAGGTTTGCCCCTCGATGGCTTTCATTAAAGTTCTTGCAACAATAGATAAACTAGTGTGAATCATTTCCCCTTTAATTAGAAATATCAACAAACCCAAGAAGCAAATGATGAATATATAAACTCGACGGTGAGTCCAACCTAAGGAGGTAATGGCAAGTTCCTCATGATGAAAACGGTACGACTTACTATGCCCATAACGCTCATAAAGAAACCCAAAAGGGATGTAGGATTTCTTTAAGCAAAGCAATTCTTCATTTTTCTTAAAGCCCAACATCTATAGAAAACCGCAAGGGGTGCGATTGTCTGGTACTAGTAAGCCCGGACTATCCCATGGCAGCTTAGCAAAATCTCATATTTCTTCTAAGATAGGAGTCATTTTATGTCACCAAATCGGACGACCGCTCTTTTCTCATCCCAGAACATGGAAGTAGCGTCAATCAAAGCTCTATTTGGTTGGATATGAAGCAAAGACGGCAAGTCACCAAGTACTCTCCTCACATGATACTTGTCGCAAGGCGCAAGGTTCTTCCACCAGTCAAGTAGCAGAGGTGGGATGTTTTGGACCATGCAGAATCTGGGGACTTCGTGTTTCATTTTCTGCAAACAAATAAAGTTAGCTCTTTCCCCCTTCAAATTCGACCGCTTACACAATAATGATCAACATATTAACATATTTTCTCCAAGTAATGCACATAACATGGTGGCGCCCATTGGGATTATGGAAATCCCATCGGGCTTTAGACAAGGCTTATTTTAGCGGGATATTACGTTAACAACGTTTTAACCCGTAATAGGTTTAACATGATGCATGTACATTCAATATTGGAGTAAGGTTTCTAGAAAGGTCTAGACAAGTACTCTCAAGTGGACAACTTGAGAGGGAAAGGAACGGGACCTTCGAGTGCACCGCTAATCGACTAGTCTACCCTAAATAAGCCTTTCCGATTTTAAAAGTTAATTTTGGAAAAGCACAGATACTCATCAAGTGCCGCTATGTTGATAATTGGCACGAGTGGAGTATGATGTGGAGCATGCTTTATGTAGAAATAACATGTTGTCAAGTATTTGCATGATAAATATGTAAAAGCAGTAAATACAATAGGAAGGTAAACATAGGAAATATATAGAAAGGAAAGACAAAAGGAAAGAGTCAGTTTAGTTCGTGGAATATATTCAAGAATGTAATAGAGTAGATATGGGAATAGGGAGGGGAGAGGCATGGTATGACAGTCTTAGACAAGATGAAATGAAGAGTGGTCATGGCGAATAAAGGTGAACGGGAAAGGGATGTGCATATCATAACAGAGTTAAACAAATAAAGGTGAATAGAGAAGGGATGTGCATGCCATAACAAATTTAAACAAATAATGGTAAATAGGGGAAGGGATATGTATGTAATAAAAAAAATGTAATCAAATAAAGGTAAGAGCCTAAGTGTATCCCCAGCAGAGTCACCATGCTGTCCCACCCCGTTTTCTCGCGCAATCGATCCTCAACATTATGACAACTCTTTTAAATGGGTGGTATTAGAAGAGGAGAGTCGCCACCTAACGATATTCAAGGTGCGTTAGGGCACATATTATACAGATAACTCTGTTTGACTAGTCAACGCCACTAAATATCGGGTAAGGGCTCAAATTACCTCAAAGAGAAGGTGTTAGGCACTTTTCGAGGTCCACAACTGTGGGTCCCGGCCGAACTTAAAACTACGTGGATTATGATTAGGCAAGATAATCAAAGAGAACAAAAGGTCAAAGAGTTTTAGTATAATACAATGAGAATTGTTAGAAATCTTAAGAGTTAGAAGGATATAACTATAACGGTCTATATAAAAATAAAGGGGGGGGGGTCCTATGTATTTTAGCCTAAAGGATCACCCCGTGCAACATAAATAATACTTCCCAATGCCCTTGAGATAAGGAATTACTCATATTATTCAGCGGCCATAGACTATCATCTCCTGCTACCCGATTACTATGTTAAAGTTGTTTATCAAAAACGAGCTAGTTCAATTCTAAGTCGTACCCTATGCGTGCTCTACCCATCCCACGCCTACGGTCCAGGAGGCATTGGACCTCTATTTGGGTGGTTCTAGACTTTACTTAGGCTGCTCAAAAATGATAAAACTAAGCAACATACAAAACATGTAGGACTTCATATAAAGGCAGTTAAACGCTCAAGTTAGCCTCCACACTTAGCCAACGAATGCACGGAAGCAGATTCAGTATTATGAATAAGCAGTTTCAGAATTGAGGCAAATTAAAGTCATTAAGCCCCTATAGACATGGTTTTTATGTGACTCTAAATTCCAGCATTATTGCTCTTTGTGTCTTAGGCGAAAGGAGCAGTAAACTATTTGTAAGCTTAAAGCTATTAGCGCCGATTTTATACATATGCATCTTAGGAAGGTGACATGGTCCTATATGCATGATTTCTAACAGTGGCATAGTTAAGCAATGAAACCGTGTTTGAGAGTCCAGCATTAACATTGTTGATCTCATAACCATTTTAAGCGAGTGATAATACCCTATAGGTAAGATTTCTAACGATTGACAATGAAAACTAATATTTTCTACTTAGCCCCCTATAGGCATATTTTCTATGCGAGCAATATGATAACAATAGCAATAGCAAATTAGCCAATTAAAGTCTTATATGCATGATTTCTAGATGAAGATCAGTAGAACATAAGCTAGTATAATCCTATAGGCATGTTGTCTAGTAACACATAATAGTAGACATAGGAATAACTAAAGTACTTAAGCTCATGCTTTGATATTAAACAAGTTGTGTGAGTGCGTGATTCCGCTAATACCGTGATTTCTACTAGTGTACATGGAGATTAAACATCATATATGGCAGGTTGATAACATATAAATCATGCGAACCCTATAGGCATGTTTTCTACCCTTTCATGTAAATCTTAGAATATACCCATTTCCCCAATTTCACTAACACCCCAAATTGTTTGTTTTTGCAAATTATTACAGGCCCAAAGAATGTAAATATAAATATTGCACAAGAAATCATAGTAGGCCTACAGCAGGTCCAAAAGGAGATACCCAGTATTGTCTGGGCCTTCAACAAAGTCTTTTTTCGTAAATGGCATGCTCAGATCCAAACAGGGTACTATACCCATCAACATAGCCCAAAAATCATAGAGGAACTCAGACCAAACCAAACAGTCACAAATTGACCATATGACCCAAATATTAGATTGCATAGAAATCACTTAAACAAACCAGTTTGCATATTATACAAATATTGTGAGGAAGAAAAGCTAAATGCCAGAAACATCAAAAGCTCCAGCAGCAAAGAGAGCGACCAAAAAATCCCAAATCCTAGTGTGTCAGAGTTCACAAGAGTCTCAATAGGGATAGTTTTGGTAGCCTTGGCTTTCAGTCGTCCAAGAGTGATAGATTAAAAATAGTGTAGGTAACAAATGAGAGTGAGAGAACAATGATCAAATGATAGAACTTGAAGAGGTGCACTTATATTTTAGAAGCCTACATGACAGAGGTAATTAAACAAAGAATATTCAAGCAAAGAGAATCAACAAAACTCAAAGGACCGGTTGATATCACAAGTACAAACGCTTAGCAGATTGGACATAAAACATCTTTTGTAGAAAGCAGGGGAACAAGGTTTTCTGATATTACTAACATACAAAGGCACACAATGCCAAGCACTAACTTAAAGGAGTTAAAACCTAGGGGTTTCGAATTATGTTAGGCATCCATCACAATATTAGCAAGACTGGCATGCCAACTTATAGTATGACAAAAACAGTATCAAACATTGTAAGGAAACACAAATTAAGATAGCTACTCTAAAGGTCCCAACAAATCGCTAAAGATACATGATTAAGCAGACAAAAGGCATAGTGAGTGACAAAATAGCATGGGAGCATGTCACAACTAGAGTGAAGGTCTCAACATAGATTAGAGTATATTCTATTACAAGAATTCAGAACAAAGTAGGGAAACCACTCATGCCATGCAGTAAAGGTAAATACTCATATACCAATTGTTACACCCCGGTAAAATTTGCAAAGAAAATAATATTTCATGGTGCCGGACTAGGCTTACGTGTTTGCAAAGAAAATAATGAGAAATGATTACTATGGACTTTATGGTAGGATTACCACGCACTCCGCCCAAGTCTGACTCAATTTGCGTGATTGTGGATCGATTCACGAAGGTAGAGCGGACTATTCAGATGCTTGAGGATATGTTGCATGCTTGCGTTCTAGACTTCAAAGGTAGTTGGGATGATCATTTACCACTCATAGAATTTGCCTACAATAATAGCTATCACACTAGTATTCAAACAGCAGCGTTTGAGGCTTTATATGGTAGGAGATGTAGATCTCCCATTGGGTGGTTCGAAATTGGGGAAGCAGAGTTAATAGGGCCATACCTCGTGCATCAGGCTATGGAAAAAGTTAAAATCATAAACGAGCAGTTGAAGACTGCTCAGAGTCATCAGAAATCCTATTCGGATGTTCGTCGTAGGGATTTAGAGTTCAAAGAAAATGATTGGGTATTCTTGAAATTTTCCCCTATGAAGGGTGTAATGTGATTTATCAAGAAAGGAAAATTGAGTCCGAGGTATGTCGGACCATACAAAATCATTCATAGGATCGGTGAAGTGGCATACAAGCTTGAGCTACCACCTGAGATGTCATTAGTACACCCGTTGTTTCATGTGTCTATGTTAAAGAAAGTAGATGGAGAACCGACAGTCATTGTTCCGGTTGAGACTATTGAGGTTAATGAAGAATTGACTTTTAAAGAGATTCCATTTCTATTATTGATCGGCAAGTCCTAAAATTGAAAAATAAAGAAATTGCCTCCATGAAAGTGTTGTGGCGAAACCAGTAGGTTGAAGAGGCTACATTGGAGGCCGACGGAGAAATGAAGAAAAAGTATCCTTATTTGTTTGAATGACCATGTATTTATAAAGTTGTGATCTAGGAAAATTATAATACTTACTTTTTATGAATTTTGTATCATTTGAACACTTGGCGTTAAGTGTGTTCCTTTCTGGAAATATATTGCTTATGAGGCCATAGTTGGTGTTGTTTTGTATTGTGTTACGTCGTTGGAATATGTATATGTTGTTAGGATGTGTTTCTGGGACTTTGTGACAGGTGGATAGGCCTAATTACAAGGGAAACTCTGGTGACATTTTTGGAAATTTAGGGAGTTAGTCAAATTTGGGGATGCTAGTGTGTGGTATAAAACAAGATGAGTTGCATAAGATGCTAATGATGGATTTTTACCCGCATTCGAGGACGAATGATCCTAAGCGGGGGAGAATGTAACACCCCGAAAAATTTCGAAGTACCTAAGTGTAAATCCCGGTAAAATTTGCAAAGAAAATAATGTTTCATGGTGCTGGACTAGGCTTACGTGTTTGAGGCTCAGACGTTTTGGGTTGAAGAATGCACCAGAAAGTAAAGGAAATTATTTGGCGAAACAATGCATTTCTGCGATCCATTATGCGACCGCAGAATCATTCTGCAGACCGCATAATGGCCGCAGAGTGAGGCAGTTAGTTGGTTCAGTTGGAAGCAATTATGCGGTCGACTATGCGACCACATAACTGTTATGCGGTGCATTATGCGACCGCATAACAGTTATACGGACCGCATAGTGACCGCAGACACAGGCAGAATTTTGGTCGTTTTGGGCACCAATTATGGGACTAATATGCGGTCCACATGCGATCGCAGAACCTAATCCGTAGCTTCATTTTTGGGTTTTTAAAACCCGACCCTATTTCGTTAAATACACGTTTTGCATCATTTTTGAGCTATAATCTGATATTTTAGAGTGAGAGGGAGTGCCCTAGAGTGAAAAGGTGTTCCTCAGCAATTGATTCTTTAATTCTTGCTCAAGATTTTGGAAGATTAAGAAGGGAAACTCACTAGGTCTTCATCCTAGAGGTACGATTCTACACCCTAACCCCTAATTTCAAAATTATCTGAAAATGCAAATTAGCAAGATAATTTTTGGGCATGAGAGTTGTTTATTTTATATGCATGTGCTATCAAGGGGTGTAGGAAGATTGTTGAACTAATCATGGTAAGGATTGGGTTGTGGGATGATGGAATCCTCCATAAAAGGACCTTGAAACCTTAATGCACACCTAGTGTTTGATAAAATGCTCAAATGAGCTAGAACCATAATCATCTTCCTAATTTCGGTTCAACTTCTTATATTTCTAAAATAGATTGAAGTTTCTAAGAATTCTGGAACATTTAGAGTGTAAGGAAGCTCAAGTGAGGTATGTTGTCTAAACCCTTCTTTAAGAATTGGAATTCCCATTGTCCTTGTAAGTTCCAAGATGTTGATTACAAATCGAGTATTCCGATAAGTCTTGTGATAAAGATATACGTTCAATTTGTGTTTCAAATGCTCTTATCGTATTGCATTATAAACTTGGGATGTGTTCTAAACTATGGATTGTTTATCCACATATTATAATTTCAAGTCGTGATTTACGTGAAAGTTAATATGCTAAGTTGTGTAGAAATTGTGATTGTGATACACCTCCACCCGCATATATTGGGGTGAGGAGGCATGACCGCTTTGTGTGGGGATTATGGTATTGTGGGACTGCACCTCATCCCGTATACATTGGGGTGAGGCGGTACAACCGCTTTGCGTATGGTTTTGGTATTGTTGTAGCACCACCACCCGCATACATTGAGGTGAGGCGGCATAGCCGCTTTGTGTTGGTATTGGTATCGTTAATGCATTTCCACCCGCATACATTGGGGTGAGGCGGCATAGCCACTTTGTGTAGGTTCTTGGTACTGCGGGTATACATCTACCCGCATACATTGGGGTGAGGCGGCAGGGACGCTTGAATAGAGTTGTGGTATTACACGTACACCTCCACCTGCATACATCGGGTGAGGTGGCGGGGACGCTTTCTGTTAAGATGGTTACAAGGAATCTGATCATAAATCCTATAAATGTTATTGATAGCTTTTAATAAGCTTGCTCTGGTTTAAATGGTTATTTATATTATTCTATTTCCGCCCTGATTCATCATATTCATATTGTATTTCTAAATTCTTAAATTGGTGTTTGGTTTTCATGCTAGTACCATTCAACGGTACTAACGTCCCTTTTGCCGGGGGCGCTGCATCTTTAATGGATGCAGGTGGTTCCACAGCAGGAGGTATTGATCAGTGATAGCAGTACACCTTCTTTCCGGGGTCATGTATCTTTTGTTCTTTGTGTATTCTGTTTGAGGTATAGCCGGGGCCTTATTGCCTGCATTATCATTATACTTTTCTTTATCGATAAAGACTCCGTAAACATAGTGTGGGTTGTGTATTGGTGCTGGAAAAGCCAAACTATGTTATGTTGTGGTTGTGTTACTTGTCCCATTT
The DNA here is from genome assembly GCA_000715115.1 of Nicotiana otophora. NCBI lineage: Eukaryota > Viridiplantae > Streptophyta > Magnoliopsida > Solanales > Solanaceae > Nicotiana > Nicotiana otophora. The sequence continues at coordinate 68,410 of AWOL01S0053119.1, forward strand.
GAGACTATTAGTAATGACTTGGTATTGTAGACATGATCACGTTTTTGTCTAATTTAAAAATTTATGTATTATGTTCATTCTTGGATGAGTTTGGGTAGAAGTAAAACTAGCAGGCTTGCTCGATCGGGTTCACTCTGTTGGGCGCCGGTCGCGCTCCTCGGCTTTGGGGCGTGACACTAACATACGAGCTTAAGAGTATAAAAATTGTTCCAGTTAAGCATGTACAAATAACATATCTCAGAACTTGAAATGTTAAATAAAATAAAATGCTAAAGAAGTTCAGATCATAAACAGGTTCAATTATGAGAAGGTTGCACACTGAGATAGCCCAGAAACACATTAGATCATGTCAACGGTATGAGTACACAAGACATGAACACAAAAGAACGAAATTCTAAAAAATCAAAGCCAAGAGACTTACCAATTACCGGTTGAATAAACAGACACCAAGAAAGAACAAACTCCACAGTACTCTGAATACCAACAAAGAACAAGAACCCATAATCTTAATGTGTCAGAGTTCCTAAGGGATTCAGATGAACCCCGGGCAATGCTCGCACCAAGAAAAGTTAAAAAATTGAATTCCGGTGGACTTGGCTTTCAGCCAGCCAATAACCAAAGTGTAGAGCAAGAGAATGAGAGAGTAACTTCACCTTTTTAGTGAATCTTCTGATTTCCGTCCCCTTCAAAGGGGAATGGGGAGAGATTTATATAGTGGTTAAATCATATGAGTAAATAGGGAAATAAGTCAATCAAACATAAACAAGGAAAGGAAAAATATACATGCAATCATAAAGCAACTAGTAAAGGAAAGAAATCGAAAATCACTCCCTAATTAGGGTTCAACGTTTGAAAATCTGTCTACTGGTATGAGAAATCGGCTATTCTTCCGTGTATATGGATGAGATATTGTCCAGATCTTGGCGATTGAAGCTGAACGGGCCCGAATCTGAGAGATGGTACCTTCCAATTTTAGGCAAGTACTAAGTGACACCATAGTCTTGCAAGTAATACTTAGGTAACACGTAAAAGGTAAGAAAATCATAGAAGGAATCCATGATTGAGACGAATTCGGAAAATATTGAAGGGGGCAGCTAGAGTTTCTGAAGGAGGGAGGAATGTTTAGAGGCGGCTGATGAAAGGAAATGGGGTTTAGGGTTTTAGTGAGGGGATATAAGGAGAGAGTGGGTTTTAATTCGGGTCGTTGATAATTTGAGATCAACGGCCAAGATTAAGAGGAATGTGGGGCGGGTCACTACAAACGGCTTGTGCCCGGATTTTAAAAGGGCTGTTTGGGCTGCTGAGGTTAATGGGCCAGGGGTTCATTTGGACCTTAATTGGTCCGAAATTAATCCCAATCTTGGGCCATATTTTAAAATAGGAAATTAAGAGGAAATTATTTTTAAAAAAATAGTTAAATAAATTATAATAAATGCTATTTATGAAAATTAATACTTAAAAACAATAGTAGAAGATTATAAAAACGTAAGATATTATTTTGACCTTGAATAAAATGACAAATGCAATAAAAATTGTAAAATATAGGCTATATTTACAAGATTATGCAAATAGCTTAAAAATACTAATGTAATTATAAAAGAATGAAGTAAAAAAGAGAATTGGAAACGTGTATTATAGATGCAAAAATTAATAATTTTAGGTAATTAAGTCATCATAAAATAATTTGAAGGAGTAATTAATAAGTATTCGAGTAATTTAAATGCAAGAAAAAAATCAATTTCAAAGCTCTAAAAATTATGGGAAATCATAGAAACTTCTTGTATAGATTTTGTAAACTAAATAATAATGCAAAATGATGTTTCGAAAGGTATATATACTATTTTAAAAAATTTGAGGGCAAAATTGGGTATCAACAGACACGTGAGACATATGTAACCTAGGCTCTGATACCAACTTGTCACGACCCCAAAACCAACCATCGTGATGGTGCCTATCGTGGACCTAGGCAAGCGAACTACTCAACCAGATCACCAAGTAGAAACTTTGAAAATAAAACGGAAGTAGTTAATATTTGAGAAACCATTAAAAATCAAAATAAAACCACAACGCAATATAAGTCTCTCCCAAAAATCGGGGTGTCACCGAGTACATGAGCATCTATACAAGGATATAGTCTACTACAATGTATGAGGAGATAAGAACTGAAATATAGATAATGAAAATGAATGAGAGTCAAGGCCTGCGAACGCCATGCAGCTACCTCGATACTCTTCGAGATCTCGACTCATCACTCAGCAACCGCTGTAACTAGAAGCACATGGATATGCACTCGCGGTGCAGGGTGTAGCGTGAGTACAACCAACTCAGTAAGTAACAAACCCAAACTATGGATTGGAAGTAGTGACGAACTCAACCGGCACAGTTTAGTATAGAAAATAACAGTGCAAACATGTAGACATGTTTTCAAGTTAAGTAGATATCTTAAAACAGTAAAATGGATCAAATCTCAATTATATGAAGAATATGAAGAATATAACTCCCCTACTTCTACCATGCCAATGCACATGATGTATGTGATGCACCATGCTGACAACCTCATGTGCTCACGCTCGCAAATGCTTAATCACTCGGTACTGTATATGGCCCAAACTGCCCAGGGAAGATCCATCCCGGAATATATACATCACTGACCATCAATCACCAAGTACCGAGTAGGGAAAATTCAGCCCGTGGAGAAGATCCATCTCTAGGTATAAAATGCTTCGGACAAGATCCCTGTCCAAGGAAGATCCATCCCTCAATAATACCAACCGCGCTCACTGGGGGTGTGTGCAGACTCCGAAGGGGCTCCTTCAGGCCAAGCACTATCATAAATCAGTATAACCGCTCCAGCGTGCAGCCGAATCCCATAAATGTCACTCATAATCAGGCCATTGGCCTCACTCAGTCATCAATCTCTCCAGTCTCTCTCTCTTGGGCTCACAATGTCATGATACCAGTCCGAAAACAATGATATGATGTATCAATAATTTACAACAGAGACTGAGATGTGATATGAAATGGATGAATATGACTGAGTACAAAATATCAATGAAATCAGTAAGACAACAACAAGAAACGACCACTATGGGTCCCAACAATATCGGCATAAAGCCTAAACATGATATCTAGCATGAGTGACAGCTCAATTACCTTATCACATGATGAAAACACGGATATCAACAAGATAGAACAACTAGACAGTGCCGTGGAATTGACCAGGTCATAATTCTCACGGTGCACACCCGCACGCCCATGATTTGGCATGTGCCTCACCTCAATACCAATCACATAACACATAATTTGGGGTTTTGAACCCTCAAAACCAAGTTTGAAAGTGTTACTTACTTCTATCCGGGATAAACTCTACTCCAAAATGCTCTTGCACCTTAAATCGGTCTCCAAACATCCCGAATCTAGCCACAAGCAGTACAATACAATCAATATAGGCTAAAGGAAACAATTCCACAAGAAAAATACGAAATTATAGCCAAAATCCGTAATCGGTACAAACCCGACCCCCGAGCCCACGTCTCAAAATCTGAAAAAACTCACAACATCCGAACGCCCATTCACTTACTAGTCTAACCATACCAAATTTACCAAAATTCGACACCAAATGGTCATCCAAATCCCCAAAGTTCACTCTCTAAATCCATAGCCTCAAACCCCCAAATTACAACTTAAAAACACACCATCTAGGTGGAAATATCAGTGGGAAAGCATAATTATTGAAGAAAAATGGACACAATGATCTTACCTCATGAATTCCACTTGAAAAGCCCTCTCAAAATCTCCAAAATCTGAGCTCAAAATGATGAAGTGAAGCCAAAATCACGAAGTCTCGCATATATAGAGTCTGCCCAGGCCTTCCGCACATACGACAACTTGGCCGCTTCTGCGGTCTCACAGGCGCGCCCCCATAGCCCGCTTCTGTGCCAAACTCTGCACCTGCGCCCCAGTGTTCCGCACCAGCGCACTCGCTTGTGAGAGACATACATCTGCTTCTACGGAGTCAAGCTTTAAGGACAAATCCATTTCTGCGGCCCTTCTGCTGCATCTGAGGTCGTGCAGATGCGGGAATACCATCACACCTGCGACCTTCTACTACTTCACTCCCTTGGCCGCTTTTACGGCTTGCCTCCCGCTTTTGCGGGCACGCACCTGCGAAGAGACTTTCGCAGGTGCGATTACACCAGTTGAGACCAAACTTCAACAGCCTTACAACTTCAAATCTTGACCCGTTATTCACCTGAAATTGACTCGAGGGCCCCGATACCTCAACCAAACATACCAACAAGTGTTATACCCCAATACGAACTTAGTCGAATCGTCAAACCACCTCAAACGACATAAAAACATGAATTACACATGAATTCAAGCCTAATGAACTTTGAAATTTTAAAATTCTACAAACGACGCCGAAACCTATCAAATCACGTCCAACTGGCCTCAAATTTTCCAGACAAGTCACAAATGACCCCACGATTCTACTGCAACTTCCGGAATTGGAATCTGACCCCGATATCAAAAAGTCCACTATCGCTCGAACTTTCCAAAATTCCAACTTTTGCCATTTCAAGACTAATTCTACTCCCGACCTCCAAATCACATCCCGGACATGCTCTTAAGTCCAGAATCACCCAAAGGAGCTAACGAAACTAACAAAATTAAAATCCGAGGTCATTTATATATAAGTCGACATCCGGTCGACTTTTCTAACTTAAGCTTTCAATTAAGAGACTAAGTGACTCAATTCACCCTGAATTCTCTCTGGACCCAAACCAACTAACCCGATAAGTCATATAACAGCTATAAATCACAAATGGAGCAGTAAATGGGGGAACGGGGCCATAATTCTCGAAACGACCGGTCGGGTCGTTACAGTACCATAATCTCTACACAAAGCGGCCCTGTTGCCTCACACCAATATATGCGGGTGGAGGTGTACCACAATACCACAATCCCTACAAAAAGCGGCCCTGCTGCCTCATCCCAATATATGTGGGTGGAGGTGTACCACAATACCATAATCCCTCCACAAAGCGGCCATGCCGCCTCACCCCAATATATGCGGGTGGAGGTGTACCACAATACCACAATCTCTACACAAAGCGGCCATGCCGCCTCACCCCTATATATATGTGGGTGGAGGTAAACCACAATACCATAATCCCTACACAAAGTGGACCTGCCGTCTCACCCCAATATATGCGGGTAAAGGTGTATCACAATACCACAATCTCTACACAAAGTGGCCCTGCCGCCTCACCCTAATATATGCGGGTGGAGGTGTACCACAACACCACAATCCCTACCCAAAGTGGCCCTGCTGCCTCACCTCAATATATGCGGGTGGAGGTGTACCATAATTCTACAATCCCTACACAAAGCGGCCCTACCGCCTCACCCCAATATATACGGGTAGAGGTTTACCACTATACCATAATCGCTACACAAAGCGATCCTGCCGCCTCACCCCAATATATGGGTGTGGAGGTGTACCACAATACCACAATCCCTACACAAAGCAACCCTGCTGCCCACCCCAATATATGCGGGTGGAGGTGTATCACGATACCACAATCCTTACACAGAGTAGCCCTGCCGCCTCACCCCAATAAATGGGAGTGGAGGTGTATCACGATACCATATATAAACTCAAAGTGGAATGATTAACATTACATTTTAGATCGTAATTTCCATATCATTTGAATACTTCATGATCATGCTCATCATGGAGAAACACGACTCATTACATTAGCATATGCATGGTAAATCAATAAGTTGATTTCAATGGCACATGAGCCGAATTCCTTTTCTTAAGTTTCATCATTATTTAGCATAGGACATCTCCCTTTCATCTCGTTATTCAGTCACTTGACATCTTGAGGTCATTATCTAAGTTCATGACTCTTGGGGACTTAACAATCGAAGTTATTTACGTACATTATTTCAGAAGCATACAACTATAGTTCAAATAATTAGGACATACAACACCTCATAATTCTCTTTTTGTCAAATGACTACATTTCATGTTCATATCATCACTTACTTGTACTTGCCATGGGTGATCATAGGATATCAAAAACATTTAAAATATTTAGGAACACCATAGCCTCTCCTATGGAGGGCGTAGGAGCTTATAACACATTGGAAACATAAGTACAAATGCGGTATCTCATAACCTTTCACAAAAAAGGGCAATACACAATCTCAACTCATGAATATGTAAGAACTCAAAACATATTGGAAATACCTACCAAGCATAGCATTAGTTAGAACAACCATATTTGGACATGACTTCAGTACATAAGCTTTGGGATGATTCTATTTTTGGATTCAATTTGGAATAGTTGCATCAAGGCTCATTTCATAATATTTCACACATCAATTCATTCCATTGGCGCTATTGGCCACAAGTGTAGCTTTCATTCTTGGCACGGTGTTCACACTTTATATCCCCAACTCACTACTTTCACTTTCAAGCATCTTTATAGATTATCGACAACAAGGAATCCCTAATCATGACTTTTAGTACACCTATAAGCAATTAAGAGTCTTATGCACATTGAGACGTCTTACACAATTTGGCATAATAGCCTTCACTTGAAACACTATATGGAATCATAACATTTTTATACCCAACTCATGCTTGGAACACATTCTCGAAGGATAACATCATATGATAAGAGTATCTCAAACACATTTTGAACATATACCATTCAACAGAAGGCTTATTCGGAATAGTTAATATATAATGAATAACTCGAGACTTACAAGAACCTCATGGGATTCAATTCTATAAGAAACGTTTAGCCAACATACCTAGCTTTGAGCTTTCCTTAAATTACTACAACATTTCGAAAATCCTTGCAATCCCAATCTATTTTGAGACATAACAAAATTGAACACAAATTAGGAAGATATTCATGGTTTTAGCTCATTCGAGCATTTCATCAAACACTAGGTGTGCAAATTTTACTACAAGGTTCTTCTACAAGATTTCCTTCATTCCACAATCCAAAATTTAATTATTTTAGCTCAACAATCTTCCCAGAAACTGTATTGGTACAAGCATGTATAACTAATACTCATACACCGAAAAAGCATACTCCCAATCACTCATATTTTACCCAAAACTCGAAATTGAAGACTAGGGGTTTATATCTTACCTCTTGAGTGAAGATCTTGAGAGATTTCCTTGTTGGATTTCAAGGCTTGAACAAGATATTGATGAACAAAATACTTCATCTACTTCCTCTCTCTAGAACACTCTCACTCCTCTCTAAACTCACCAGAAAATCAGCCCTAATTAAGCCCCAAAGGTTATTTATTAAAATGGGGTCCGGTTGTAAAAACCCTGAAATTTGCACAGTCGTGCCGCATGTGGTGCCGCGGTAGTGAACAATGTGCCTAGAAACGAAATTTTGAAGTGTTCTGGAAATCTCCACAGGGGCGCCGCATGGGGCGGCTCGGTAGTGTCACATTCTGCCAGCGTTTGGTAATTTGGTCATAACTTCTTGGAGGATTGTCAAAATGACGGACGGTTTGAAGCGTTAGAAACTATACTCGAAGATATTTGTGTGTACTCATTTGGAACTTTAGTCTATCATGTAATTTTCCAATTTGTCTTAGACTTATGCCTCTCCTTAGACCCCACATCACTTATAATATGCCTCGTACAATTATTATCATATCCAATTGATATCCATCATATTAATAGTCCTCGTCTGCACATAAAATAATATAATTAATACACATCAAATTTCTTAATAGCACTTAAGTACTTCGAAATTTTTCGGGGTGCTACACGTAAGAATTATGACTTGGTCGATTCCATGGAACTGAATAGTTGTCCAATGTTGCTGTTAACCCGTATTTTCACCATGTGCTAGATCTATTGAGCTATCAGTCATGTTAGAAACCCTACTTAGGCTATATGATTGTACTATTGGGAGCTACAATGGTCGTTCTTTGCTGTAGAACTAATTGCTTAATCTGTCAATTTGTACTCAGTCACAGTTATAACTTGCATATTATGTCTCAATCTCTGTTGTCTTTACATGTTATGTCATATCATCATCGTGGGCTGATTATCATAATTCTGGTGATCCTGAGATATTGGAGAGGTTATTAATTGAGTGGGGCTAAGGGCATATTATGAGTGATATTTATAAGATCGGGCTGCACGCCGCAACAGGCTTTATTGATTTATGATAGGATTTGGCTTATTATAGAGCTTGGGCTGGATTGGTCCCTTCAGAGTCTGCACACCCACAGTGGGCGCAATGCTAACAGTCATGACATTTGGGCTGGATCTGCCGTGTTTACTTGCATTTGGGTTGGATTTGCCCTGTTTTATTTGTATGTGGGATGGATCTGCCTTGGGCTAGATCTGCCCTGTTATATGTTAAGTTTGTTGCGAAATCTGAAAGCATGTCTAAATTCTTGTTGAAAGCATGTCTAAATTTCTTGTACCTTCACTTGTAGAATATAAATATTTGAGATATCATTGTTATATTTTCTGTAACTTTCTGTACTATTAAATGTTGAAAGTTGACCGTAATGATTGGACTTGTCACTACTTTTAGTCCAAAGGTAAATTTTGTAACTTATTGAGCTAGTTGTACTCACGCTACACCCAACACCTCGTGTGCAGATCCAGGTGCTTCACGGTTTTGGCGGTTGTTGATTCGCAAAGGCTAGACCATCGGAGATCATCGAGGTAACTGCTTGGCATTCGCAGACCTTGACTCTCCTCCCTTATCTTTCAGTTTATTTATTCCATTTTTACCTCCAGACAGTGTACTAGACCTTGTTAATTAGTAGATACTCATGTACTCAGTGACACCCTAGTTTGGGGAAGAATTATGTATTGAATTGTGATTTCCTATCCTGTTTTAAGAGATTTTCCTTTATTTAAATAGTTTTAATATCTTTCAATGATTTAAAGTATTGGAATTGTCTGAATAGTCAGCTTGTATAGTACCATGATAGGTGCCATCACGACGGGTTGGTTTAGGGACATGACACAAGGCAATTCTGTAGGCCACCTCACCAACTCTCTCTAATATCTCAAATGGACCAATATACTGAGGGCTCAACTTTCCCTTCTTCCCATCATAAGCGAAACTCGAAGAAGAACCTTCTCACCCTCCATGAAAGCCACATCACGAACCTTCCTACCAGCATAACACTTTTGCCAGAACTGCGTTGTACGAAGCCACTACTGAATCAATTTCACATTCTCCAAAGTATCACTAACCAAATCTATGCCCCACAACCAAGCCTCACCAAGATCAAATCAACCAATTGGAGAACGACATCGTCTTAGATATAATGCCTCATACGAAGCCATCCAGACGCTAGACTGGTAGCTATTTATGTATGCAAATTCCCCTAATAGTAGTAACTAATCCCACTGGCCTCCTAAATCAATAACAGATGCCCTCAACTTATCCTCCAAAATTCGAATGGTCCACTCGTACTGCCCATGAATCTGGGGGTGAAATGCAATGCTCGGCCAACCTGCATGCTCAACTCACTCTAGGAGGCTCTCCAAAAGTGCGATATAAACTAAGTGCCCAGATCCGAGAGTTCTTACAATTATAGAACAACTTTCCATACCTTTCCAGCAGAAAAAAATGGATTAAATAGAGCAGTATACTTACCTTGTTTGTTGAATATCTCAGTTCCTATCTTGGTTCTTCAAATCCTAGGTTTTCCTCCAAATAGAAGTTGAAAAGAAGAGAAAATCAAGTAGGGTTTGTGTTCAATTTTTGAAAGGATTTTTGCAGGGGCTTATGTCTGATTTTTATGCCCTATTATCACTGTGGTATATGAAGGAAATAGGCCCTTAAAATATCTCTTTGGACAACCCGAGCTGGCCCCTTTTTGGACATATGTAGTCCTCTCATTTAAGCAAGTAGGCGACACACCTACTTGTCACCTAGCAGTCTGTGCAGTATCGCAAAAATGCATATATCTCTCTACTCCAATGTCGTATTGACAAATGTCTTAATGAGTTAGAAATTAGACTCAAAGATATTCAATTTTATGGGTTGATCACCCGGTAACTCTATGTATATTGGGAGAAAATCGTAGCTACATTTGACCTAATGTTTAGCACATTTATGAATGTAACTTGTGATGACCTTTGCCAGCTTTTGTTCCACAACTCACTTAACTTCAAAACATAACACACGACTATCATACGACTAACATAACTCATAAAATAACTCCTTATAATAGTAATAACCCTAGTCTCACCACAAACGTACATGCTATAACATTCCCAACTTGTCGACTTTCGACGAAACTTATTTTCTTCAATTCTTTTAGCTTCTAANAACTTCAAAACATAACACACGACTATCATACGACTAACATAACTCATAAAATAACTCCTTATAATAGTAATAACCCTAGTCTCACCACAAACGTACATGTTATAACATTCCCAACTTGTCGACTTTCGACGAAACTTATTTTCTTCAATTCTTTTAGCTTCTA
>AWOL01S0053125.1:4533-14935 GCA_000715115.1 Nicotiana otophora
AATTTGAGGTCTAAATCCCCAAATTTTCGAAATCCCTAGTTTCTACCCTAACCCTTAATTCTACCATAAGATTTCTAGATTTTAGGTTGATAATTCATAAAATGTAATGGGTAATTGGAAGAAAATGGTTTAGAATCACTTACCAACACTTTGGGGAAGAAAATGACTCTTGAAAATCGCCTCTACCCATTTGGTTCTTGAAAAATATTGAAGAAATGGCTTAAACCCGTATTTGATTTTATTTTAAGTGCTGGGCGACAGTGTGCATCGCGTTCATAAGGCCACTGTCGCGTTCGCGAAGTGCATTGGTTGCAAAGCCTTCGCGTTCACGAGATAGTGTTCGCATAGGCTACCCCCCCCAGCATTTCGCGTTCGCGAGACATTGCTCGCATTCGCGATGAGCTTGTCGCGTTCGCGAAGGGTAATGCCCCTATCACTTCGCGTTCGCGAAAAAGAAATTTCCGGCCTCAACAGTTTACTCTTCGCGTTCGCGAGAGGACCTTCGCGAATGCAAAGAAGGACATGCCAGAACACCAGAATCTGCAGAAAATCAATTTTTCCAAAATCCAAAACATCCCGTGGCCTATCCGAAACTCACCCGAGCCCTCGGGGCTCCAAACCAAACATGCACACAAGTCTAGAAACATCATACGAACTTGCTCGCGTGATCAAATACCCAAAATAACACCTAGAACTATGAATTTAGCATCAAAATAAATGAAATTCTCAAGAACACTTTAAAATTTCTAACTTCTCAACTAGGCGTCCGAATCACGTCAAATCAACTTCGTTTCTCATAATATTTCACAGACAAGTCTTAAATAATATATTGGACCTATACCGGGCTCCGGAACCAAAATACGGACCCGGTATCAACAAGGCCAAACATCAACCAATTCTTAAAAATACTTAATTTTCAGACTTTTTATTTTCATCAAAAATTAATAACTCGAGCTAGGGACCTTCGAATTCGATTTCGGATATACGCCCAGGTCCCATAATTCAATACGAACCCACCTGGACTATCAAAATACGGATTCAGGCCCGTTTACCAAATATATTAACCGAAATCAACTAAAATCAACTTTTAAGGTAAAAATTCTTATTTTCATCAATTTTCAACATAAAAGTTTTTCGAAAACACGCCCGAACTGCACACGCAAATAGAGGAGAGTAAAAGTGAGATTAATAAGGCTTAAGAGCGCAGATTCGAGTTCTAAAATATAAGATGACCTTTTGGGTCATCATAGTTTCACTGTGTAAATATGTCTTGAAGTAACTGAACTAAGTTCTAAATTCGTTTCTATAGTTAATCTTGTATGTATTCTGTCAGCTACTATCAACCTAGCTTAAGCTTGCTCTTGGTTGTCCTTCAAGAGTTTGGTTAAAAGTTGTATCTTTTGTATTTGGGCGTCATCTCTTGGAATGGATATGTTGAACCGAACTTTTTCATGTTTAGACTATTACGCTCAACCTGTTTACCTGGACTGATTATCCTGTTATTAGAATCATGCTCACTTAACATATGTAAAACTTTTATTATGTTTCTGTAATTAACTTGTTGATCTGATTCTATGCTACCTAGTCCTCTACTATGCTCTCTAGTTTTGCAATCCATTAAAGCATCTCATGTATGTGTCTGGGTGCCCTCTCTTAAGCTTCTGCACTCATTCTTGTTTTGAACGGATTTCTTGCTTGTCCTTCATGCTTATGCATGTGCTCTCATGCCTCTTAGAACTGTATCATCTTGCAAAAAAGAAAGGCGCACCTTGTTTATTCTAAGGGGTTAACCATACAGAATTTGGGATATAAGTCAATTGTAATCACTAAAAGAACTAAAGGGAAACTTTTGATGTTTACCTGCCTTATTTGAGTATTAAACTGTATTTTTACTAATGCTTTAACCCCTAATGAGCTTAGTGTGAATATGAGATAGTGAACCTTTAAAACAGAAAGTGATTATGTCATTAGCTTAAGTTAGTATTAGCCTGTTTGCTTATATAAGTACCCCTGTTGATACTTTTTAGAGATTCTAAATAAGGTTGTTAACTCCTACATCTAATAGAAGTTAAGATATTATCTATGAATGAGTCCCTGATTAATCTGAATATAGTCTAAAGTTGTGAAGTACTACAAACTCAACTAGGAACTCCTGCAAACTTGAACTGATGAGTAAAATCAATAAGGCTGATACACATATATCTTCTCTACTCCTTAAATCACATTATTTAGTGTTTGGACTTCTAGAGTAGCGTGCTGGTGTTTTTCTCCCCTTCTTTAAAAGCCAGAATCGAGAAAATGATTTCAAAGACAGTTTTATACAAACAAAAATGAAACATAATTGTAATCAAGGAACACCTCAAATGGTCTTTCTTCTAAACTTGGATACAGAATTTGAAAATTAATCTTTAAGGTATACCTAAAGCCTACTTCTATAATAGCCTTTACATAACTAGAATTATACAAAAAGCCATACTATTTCAAAGATAAAGTATTTTAAACCTAGCCACATTTTATAAAGCTTGCAAATATAAACACTATAGATATACTTCTAAATTCTTTCAATCATGTAGACTTTTATAAATGAAACCAATATCCTCTTTTCAAAGTGCATATACTATTTTCTTTTAAAACGATAAGCTTTAAACATGACATAGAGTAAGCTATACATTTTCAAGCACTAACTAAGTAGAATATAGATATTTAACTGCCTAAACCTAGTCTAAATCCTATGGAGCTACTTCACGTAGGTTCTAAGGGGTGCCTAACACCTTCCCCTTAGAATAATAAGAACCCTTATCCAAATCTCACTGGTTAGCAAACTAATAGGATAACAATTTAATAACTGAATAGATACCTTAGTATACCTTTAAATATTAGGTGCCGACTCTCTTTCATCAACAATAGGGAAATCACTGGTTGAATCTTATTTTGACTCGTACAAAATAGGGTGCAACAAAATTCATATTGTTTTTACGAGAATGTAGATACTTTGAGACTACTTCCCTCTAATATTTTGGTCTATTGAATTGCTTCTTAACACTTTCAATTATTATGGTGCCACGCCTATGTACAAATTAGGACTGGGTATATTTTGGGTAAAACTAATAGCTCGAACAGAAAAAATATTATTAGGTCATCGGTATCAGATTATTGGGTAAATGCTTCAGTAATGATTTAGAGTTATTTGACTATTGAGTTATTGGTTGAGGACTTGGTTAACCCAATTCTATTAATGGTTTAACCGATAACCCAATAAACTCTATTAAAATTATAATTTTATCCTTTGATATATGAAGCCACCTTAGGGCTTAGAGACCATTCTTAATTTCTCACAACTGAGAACTGTCATCTAGCTGCTCGCAAGACTCTAAAGATGGATATTGGATAGTATTACAGCTTAAGAAGTTTGTGATTTATCATATTTTCTATCTTAAATAAGACAGCAAAAGTTCAAAGATGCTCTTTGGATATAGAAGCTTGTTATTTCTGGTTTCAAAAGCCACTGTATGTTTTTGCCTAAGAAAATTGTGCTTGTGGTATAGTTAATTATTATATTAATAAAGAGGTTTTGTTAACTATTTTAGCAGCATTATGAAGATGCACTTTTAGCCAACTCTGTTGCCTTCTAAGTATTCATATTATTTTTATTTTTCGGAAGCCTGCTATCATGTTACAAAATACAGTCTATGGACGAACTGCTAACGCATCCACTCGTCCAATCGGTCAAGGCATAACTTACGATTCCATTTGCTAAACTCATGAAGCTCCTGAACAAAATCTCGTTGATTATCCAGTTATTTCCTCGATCATTTGAGGCATTACTCATCTTATCGGATAAACCAAACACTGAACCTTTAATGATCGATAACTAATTACTTACTCGATACCCGATAACTGATATCCTATTAGTTCATTTATAGGTTTGGCTATATAAATATACTTATGATAACATTCAAAACGTAACTAAACTAATCGATATTCACTCCTAATACAAATAGTGTATTCGGTGGTCTATGTAGAATGTGATTAAACCATTGGATACCTTCTTTTTTTTTCTTTTCATGTTTTCGAATTTATTATTGAACTTTACAGATTAGGTGGACAAGCATANCCTAATACAAATAGTGTATTCGGTGGTCTATGTAGAATGTGATTAAACCATTGGATACCTTCTTTTTTTTTTCTTTTCATGTTTTCGAATTTATTATTGAACTTTACAGATTAGGTGGACAAGCATAATCACACCTAGTGAACATTTATATACAGAAAAACTAAGCAATACTTGAATATACATACACTAGGAATATCACAAACTACGTACTGATGGCGGTTTGAGAAACGTCAAAATTATAAACCAAAGTATGAAACTGAGAAGTTTTCTCCTGTTTGGATGACTTTGATCGCCCAAATCAGGATATCGTAACCCAGTTTAGTGGAAAGATCCAGTTTGCCCGTTAAGTGGCGGAGAACTTTTAATCAGATTTTGTTTATATATTACGAAATTCACTAAATATCTATAAATATTTAATAATGAAACCAGTATTAACTTGCCACAGAAACTAATAAGAGTCAATTCACTAAAAGGTCACTCAAGTTAGTTAAACTGTGGAGTAAAGTCATTTAACTTTATTTTAGGACTATAACGTCATTTATGTTAGCATGTCTCTTACAAAATAAAATCAACCGGAAAAGCTACTGAATATGTGACTTGGTACTGCATTTCATATATTTCTGCTATTTTTCATGCCATGTAAGGGTGGGATCCACACTAAATATGAATTTGTTAATGACACACAATGTTTTATTCTCCGAAATATAACCTTCTTAATTCTCCCCTAAAAAGAAATGAAACAGAAAAAGATAATAACCCAATATCATCGAAAATCCAGCTAAAGCAAAAGATCATACCTATATATTTATAATTTTGTTTTTTGCAAAATAACTAATAAACTCTTCGTTACTCCAAAAATACAACCCGATTATCATATAAAAATAAGAAAAAGAGAAATTAGTTATAAAACAATAAAAGAAAAAAAAGAATATTGCAGAGAAAAATAGGGAGAGAAAATTTTTATTGATTTGGGATGAATTACAATTGAATAGAACCCCTCTATTTATAGGGAAAAGTGACTTAGCCACAAAGTAACAAACCTTAGAATCTCTCTAAAATATAGACATTCACCTTAAATAAAATTCTATTTATAATACTCCCCATTGAATGTCTATTCAACAAATAATGTGCCTCGTTAAAACTTAACTAAAATAAAACTCAATGGGAAGAAAGTTCTAGAGAAGAAAAAGGAGTACACATGTTTAGAAATATGTCTTTTGGTTGCCTCGTTAAAAACCTTACAAGGAAAATCCAGTGGACAAAACCTTGTAAGGAAAAAAGTACAATGCGTATTAACTCCCCCTGATGAGAGCATCAATTCACATTCTTGAGCCTTCACATCCCAATCTTGTACACTAGTTTCTTGAATGTTGACGTTGGTAGAGATTTTGTGAACAAATCAGCCATATTATCACTTGAACGAATCTGTTGCACCTTAATATCACCATTATTTTGAACATCATGTGTGAAAAATAACTTTGGTGAAATGTGTTTTGTCCTATATCCTTTTATGAATCCTCCCTTCAATTGGGCTATGCATGTTGCATTGTCTTCATACAAAATCGTGGGTACTTATTCACACTTCAAACCATATTTGTTTCGAATAAGATGTATTATAGACCTCAACCATACACATTCTCGACTTGCTTCATGAATAACAATTATCTCAGTATGATTTGATGAAGTAGCCACGATTGATTGCTTAGTCGATCGCCAAGATATGGCAAGGCCTCCACATGCAAACACATAGTCTGTTTGAGATCGAGCCTTGTGTGGGTCAGATAAATACCCAGCATCGGCATAACCAACAAGATCGGGACTGGAATTATTGCCATAAAATAAGCCCATATCGGTAGTCCCTTTTAGATACCGCAAGATGTGTTTGATTCCATTCCAATATCTCCTTGTAGGAGCAGAGCTATATCTTGCTAAGACATTAACTGAAAAAGTTATATCAGGCCTTGTAGTGTTAGCAAGATACATTAGTGCACCAATTGCACTAAGATATGGTACTTCAGGACCAAGTAGCTCTTCATTCTTTTTTTGAGGTCGGAATGGATCCTTATTCATATTAAGTGATCGAACAACCATCGAGTACTTAATGGACGTGCTCCATCCATGTAAAACCGTTTCAATACCTTTTTTATGTAGGCAGATTGATGAATAAAAATTTCATTTGCCAAATGTTAAATCTGCAAACCGAGATATAATTTTATTTTTCCAAGATTTTTCATCTTGTGTTCCTTCTTTAAATAATCAATTGCCTATTGGAGTTCTATAGGAGTTTCAATAAGGTTTATGTCATCAACATATACGGCAAGTACAACAAATTTCGATATTATTTTCTTATAAAAATACATGGGCAAATGGTATTATTTATATAACCTTTCTTTAATAAATACTCACTAAGACGGTTATACCACATTCGTCCTCATTGCTTTAGACTATATAAAGATCTTTGCAATTTGATTGAAAATATTTTCTGGGACTTTGAATTATGCGTGTCAGGCATTTTAAATCCCTCGGGAATTTTCATGTATATCTGATTATCAAGTGAGCCGTAAAGGTAGGATATAACCACATTTATTAAATCATGTTAAGCTTTTCATGGACAGCAAAACTAATGAGATAACGGAACATTGTAGCATCCATAACGGGTGAATATGTCTTGTCATAATTGACACCATGCCTTTATGAAAATCCTTGTGCAACAAGGCGTGCCATATATCTTTGTACCTTATTTTTCTCATTCCTCTTGAATACAAAGATCCATTTATAGCCAACAGTCTTAACACCATTAGGTGTTTGGACTACAGGTCCAAAAACATCATGTTTTGCAAGTGAATTCAACTCCGATCGGATTGCTTCTTGCCATTTTGGCCAATCACGTCTTTGTCGACATTCTCCAATAGATTGAGATTCAAGATCCTCAGTATGTTGCATAATGCTAGATGCAAAATTATATACAAATACATAATCCACCACTATATCTGATCTATGCAAATTCGTCTGAATATCGATTGGATTTATTAATAGTTCCTTATTTTGTTGACTCTTAGGCTCAGTGATTTCCTCTTGAATCTCAGGATTGGTTAAATTGTGGATTTCTTCATGAGACTCTTTTGTAGTGTCATCTTGATCATTTATTTTTTTTTTCTAGGATTTCGATCCTTAGAACCCAATGGTCTGCCACGCTTTAGGCATGCTTTTGACTCATTAGCTATGACACTAGAAGATTGTCCAACAGGATATCAATACGGATTGGAACATTCTCTGCAGGGATATGTGATTTTGTTACCCTTTTCAGATCCGTTAATGCGTCTGACATTTGATTTGCTATTTTTTATAAATGAATAATCTTTTCACTTCTTTTTCAAAAATAGAGGCATGTGGATCAAGATGAGACAATGATGGATTTTTCTACAAAAAATTCCCGTTTGGTTTCACCAATTTCTCTCCCTAATTTTGGGAAAAGTGTCTCATCGAATCGACATTCTGCAAATCGAGTAGTGAATAAATCCCCCGTTAATATTTCGAGGTAGCGAATAATGGAGGGTGATTCAAACCCAACATATATTCCTAACCCTCTTTGGTGATCCATTTTAGTTCGATATGGCAGTTCTACAGGCACATATATTGCGCATCCAAAAGTTCATAAATGGGATATATTAGGTTCACTGACCCAAAACTAATTGCAACCAGGAATATTTATGATAATGTTTCGGTCTGAGACGAACTAGCATTGCTACATGCAAAATGGTGTGACCCCAAACAGAAGTGGACGACCTCGTTTTCATGAGTAACGGTCTTGCTATCAATTGCAGACGTTTAATTAAAGACTCTGCACGGCCATTTTGAGTGTGAACATTAACTACATGATGTTACACTTTTATCCCCAACGATAAGCAATAATCATTAAATGCTTGGGATTAAAACTCAGCAGCATTATCAAGTCGAATTGACTTAATTGGATTATCGGAAAACTGTACCCGTAATCAAATTATTTGTGCCATTAATTTTGCAAATACGAGGTTGCGAGATGATAATAGACACACATGAGACCATCAAGAAGATGCATCTATTAAGACCATAAAATATCTAAACGACCCACTAGGTGGGTGAATATATTCACAAATATTCCCTTGTATACGTTCTAAAAACGCAGGGGACTTAATCCCAACCTTTGTTGATGATGGTCTAATAATTAACTTGCCTTATAATAAGAAGTGCAGGAAAATTCATTATTTTTAAAAAATTTAAATTCTTTAATGGATGCCCATTTGAGTTTTCTACAATCTGTGTCATCATAATTGATCCAGGATGTCCCAATCGATCATTCCAAAGTACAAAAGTATTGGAATTGGTAACCTTTTGGTTTACGATAGAATGTGCCTCAATTGCACTAATTCTTATCCAATACAGGCCATAGGATAAAGATGGAAACTTCTCAATAACCCTCTTCTGGACAAAGACATTTTTGGTAATGATGAGATATTCAAGATTATTCTTATCCACTGTCTCAATATGATATCCATTTCGACGGATATTTTTAAAACTCAACAAGTTCCTCTTGGACTTGGAGGAGAACATTACATTATCTATGTAATGACCCGATAGTTGTTTTGAGAGTTGCAGCACCATTCCCCCATTTACTATTCTTTCCCTGCTTAATTATTATTATGGGACTTGTCGGGGTAGTTGGTTCGGGTCTGGAGAGGTTTTGAAATGAATTGAGACACTTAGTCTCAAGGTTGGAACCTTAAGTTGAAAAGGCTGACCAGATATTGACTTATGTGTAGACCACTCCGGAATGGAGTTTTGATGGTCCCGTTAGCTCCGTTGGGTAATTTTGGACTTCAAATTGCATACGGATTGTGAATTGAAGGTCCGTAGTTGAAGTAGACTTGAAAAGACAAAAGTTGAAAATTTAGAAGTTTGACCGAGAGTGGACTTTGTGGTTACCGGGCTCAGATTGGGGTTCCGGGAGTTAGAGTAGGTTTGTGGTGTCATTTGTGACTTGTGTGTAAAATTTCAGGTCAATCGAACGTAATTTGATATGTTTCGGCATCGAATATAGAAATTAGAAGTTCAAAGTTCATTAGGCTTGAATCAATGCACGATTCGTGGTTTTTGCATTGTTTGATATGATTTGAAGGCTTGACTAAGTTCGTATCGTGTTTTAGGACTTGATGATGTATTTGGTTAAGGTCCCGAGTGCCTCGTGTGAACTTCGGGCGATTATCAGATCAAGTTTGGAGTTAAAAAGGGGTGTTGTAGCTGGAGTCTGTTGGTGCAATCGCACCTGCGGAGCTTTGGTCGCAGGTGCGAGCTGAGGAAGCGCAGATGCGGCCAGGAGTGAGGAAGGTTGTGGTCTCAAGTGCAAAGGATTGTCCGCACCCACATGGATGCGAAAGAGAAGAGTTTATCATAGAAGCGAGGTTGGCTGGACTGTTGGAGGGTTGCAGGTGCGAAGAAGATGCCACATCTGCGAGTCCGCAAATGCGTGAGTGGTTCCGCAGAAGCGGAGGAGCTGGAAGGGGTGCACACATATATGCGGAGGCTTGATCGCAAGTGCACGAGGTCGGGAGTGGAGTGTCTTCTGCAAAAGCGGATTTGTGAGCGCAAAAGCGGTACCATAGAAGCGGATTTTTGGACCGCAGAAGCGAGAAAGCCTAGGCAAATTATTAAATTGAGGGTTTCGTGGGTTTTCTTCATTTTTGAACATTCCAAGCTCGGGATTAGGTGATTTTGAGAGGGATTTCGAAGGATTCTTGAGGTAAGTCACTTATGGTTAAATTTACTTAATAATTATGTTTCCCCATTGATTTTTCTACCTAGATTGTGTGGTTTTGAGGTGTAACTTTGGGAGTTGAGGCTAGGAATTTGGAGAGTTTAAATTGGAGATTTAGGTGTCGATTTGGTGTTGGATTTTGGTAAATTTTGGTATGGTCGGACTTTTGGTTGAATGGGCTTCCGGATTTTAGGAGTTTTGTTAGATTCCGAAACGTTGGGAAGGGATGTCTATCTTCTTTGGCCTTTGTGAAGGATGTTGGTGCTGATACTCCTACTATTGACTTTGTTCTGATGGTTTGAAATTTTTCGGATGTGTTTTCTGCAAACCTGTCGGGTATGACGTCCGACAGGGATATTGACTTTGGTATTGACTTAGTGCTGGGCACTCAGCCCAATTATATTACTCCGTATCGTATGGCACCAGCTGAGTTGAAGGAATTGAAAGAGCAGCTTCAGGAACTTCTTGATAAGGGGTTTATTAGGCCTACTGTGTTG
>AWOL01S0053126.1:0-29028 GCA_000715115.1 Nicotiana otophora
GAATAGAAAGTGTGGATTTCCTAAAAATCTATTGTAGATTAAATTAGTTTTGATGGACTGGGAGTCCAAATTGTCTTTATTTTAGTCTTGTTTTCATTTTACGACTGCAAGTAGAGATTCTTATAAAATCTTCTTTGAAAAATGAATAAATGTTAGTTTAATTTCAGTTGTAACCGGAAAGTGTAGGAAGTAACCAAAAGAGTAAGGGAATCTCGCGCTAGAGCAAATAGTCAGACAGTAGTTGATCATATTCTCGGAAATGCTTGTTCTTAGCACAAGTATGATATTCTTTCTAGCTTTTTCCTCTCTTGGCCAATCCTTTTTCCGGGGTTTTAATGATCTGAATGAAGAGAGGTGAAAAAGGAAAGAAAACAAAGAGTAAATGGGACTGGGGATAAAGAACTATAGTACCAAATGTGTGAGGAATAGAGGAACGAAAAGCTGCCAAGGGAGCTGCTAAAGTTGCAAGTTTTGGCAATGAGGTAGAGCACTCAATGGGCTAAGTTGACCCTATTTCGTTCACCAATGCAAGAGATACATCGAGTGGAGGCCTAGATTTTTTGGATTAAAGAATATTAGTAATCTTTATCAAATAAAGATTATGTAAGTAGTAACCCACACAATTATAATGATTACCTGTAGTTGGTTATGTTAGTAATTTGTTACAATATAAAGGTTGAATTCTATGTAGTCGAGCCTAAACTTGTGTATTCTCTCTTTTTCCTATCACATATTAGTGTTCAATTAAAAACACATTTATGAAACTAGGGCCAGCATATCCTTTTCTTGATAAATAGTAGCAGTTTTTATTCTTCTTTCTTTGGTAATCCCTGGTTGAATGCATTTGCTTTTTACCGGACAGGTTTCTGCCCCCAGTTTGATCATTGTATTTTGAGCTAAAATTGCTTTGCAACTCATTCATGAATGGGATCTGATTGGTGATGACTTCATCTCATTCTTGGCATGTCTCTAGTTATTGTTTCGTATTATGCATCTTGGTTTTGAAGTTGAAATATGTTGCCTACACTGTAGGCGTACCTGCAATGGGCGCCAAGGTTTATGCGGTCACATAAATTGCTTTTGGTTCTCACAATTCTATCTGTTTGTAGTTTGTAATTTTGCATTATGATTTTACTTAATTGGCGTAGCGGCAAATATAACGTTTTGTAGTATTCATGATTTATGGGTTTCTTAGTATGATCTACTTCAGGATCTAAAGACCCTCCCATCCATATTGTCCAACCATTAAATCTTAGTGCTAAATTTCTCCCATTTCCCTTGCTGCAGTTAAAAGATCTCGTCAGCTGCTGGTTTGGAGGCTTAACAGCACAAGTGCAACTAATGGTTACGGATGGGACATGTAATTTCTTCTCTCAAATGTGAATCCACCTTTTTGCTACCGTCATGGGTAATGTAACGACTTGAATCCTTTTGTCAGTATAAAACTTCACTCTTTTTGTGTTTCCTGGATTTGACTCATCAAAATCCTTTTGTGGTTAGTGCCATATAGATATATTCACATGCAGCTCTGTTGGTTCCTAATTACTTAATTTCTTTCTGAACCTTTAGTTCTTTGCATAGTGCTCCTGTTATCGTGCAATCTTTAGGAAGATGACCAAAGCTGGTAATATGCCTACGCAGATGTCAAGTCGTCTTTTTTTTTTCTTCCCCTCATCAGTTGGTTTATGACTTATAGCCGCGATGATTGGCACTAAAATATACCTTTCACTACCTCTGGTCGCTGATGTAACTAAAGTTGCCTTCGCTTGTACCGTATTATGTGCACACGTAGTGTACTATAAGATTAGTGTACTATATGCATCAGATTGTGTAACCAGAAGTAGCGGGCACCAGAAGAACTTGAGTGTTAATCTTTAAAAAAGCACGGAATAAAGAAGACGATCCAAGTTACAAGTATATTAGAGGTTGTGCACATACGGTCCAATTCATTAGCTTGATTTACTTTCATATTGCTACTACAAGGATGAGACAAAAAAGCGTATGTTTAATTACAATACGTTCCAATAAATAGAGGGTCATAATGCTCCTTCATAAAACCTTCAACACTTTCATTTGACAACTTGAATATTTGATTGATGTTCCCAACAGAAGTCGCTTCAGTGAAACTATCTGCATAAAAAATTGAGGTCTAAACAGGCTTTTCTTTCTTTCCTTTACTTTTTCTTTTTGGTTAAACCACCCAATTTCAGATGCTGCAATTTGTCCTTTAACCCAACACGGCCACACCCAAAATGGAATTTGGTTCTTTTACTAATAGCCTGTTTGGCCAAGTTGGAAAAATCAGCTAATTATGAGAAGTGTTTTTTTTAAAAGTATTTTTTTCAAAAGTACTTTTGATGAAAAACAGTTTGTATTTGGCTAATTAATTCGAAAAACACTTCAAGCATTAATTAGTGTTTGGCCAAACTTTTAAAAATTACTTGTAAGTATATTTTTCTCAAAAGTGCTTCTCAAAAAAGTGCTTCTGGGAAGAAATTACTTTTTTCTGCTTCTGCTTCTCCTCAAAAGCACTTTTTGTCTTCTAAAAAGCTCAGCCAAACACTTCAACTTTGAAAGAAAAGCACTTTTTTTGAAAAAAGAAAAAAAGAAAGTGCTTTTCAGCTTGGAAAAGCTTGGCCAAATAGGCTATAAGTCAAAAATTTGCTCGGCCTATCCCCCAAAGGGATGTCTCCGTTTCTTTACGGTATTAGCAAAATACCCCTTTTATACTTGAACTTCATATTTGTTTTCAATTTTTAAAGCTTAAAATTCTTGTTTGGTGGTGAAATATAGAAGTTAATGATCGATTGTTGTTAAAATCGTGTGAAAATTGATAATTTATAGTTCAAACACAGATTTTGATGATTTACTGTAAATTCTTATAACTCCATTTTTGGACCTTAGAAAGTATTGAAGAAGACAAAGTGGTCTTTTTGATTTGGTGTTATTTAGTTAAATCGGTGGTTAGGGATTGTATATATTGGTATTTGGAAGCTTTATTTAAATTTGAGATCATTTGGAGCAAATTTGGAGTGATTTGATCGAAATTGAAATTGCAAATTCAAAGAACATTTTGTTAAAATAACCTAGAAAAAGTATGTCAATCGGGTAAATTTCGATAAACAACTTAACAGATAGGTAGAGAAGATATAGCATCAACTCTGCCAACCCGGTAGAAAAAATCCTGAAGAGCATAAGTATGACAATCGAGTATACTACGATGAATAACTTAATGATAGGTAGAGTAAAAGTAGCATCAACTCTACCAATCTGGTAGAGAAATTCTGAAGAGCAAAAGTATGACAATTAGGTAGCTTCGATGAACAATTTAATCTGATAGTGAAACCCTTAAAGAGCTATGTGCGAGGCCGGGATCATTTTTCAAAGAAATATTGCTTGATTTGATCGAAATTGAAATTGCAAATTCAAATAACACTTTGTTAAAATAACCTAGAAAAAGTATGTCAATCGGGTAGATTTCGATGAACAACTTAACAGATAGGTAGAGAAGATATAGCATCAATTCTGCCAACCCGGTAAAAAAATTCCTGAAGAGCATACGTACGACAATCGAGTATACTGCGATGAATAACTTAATGATAGGTAGAGTAAAAGTAGCATCAACTCTACAAATCTAGTAGAGAAATTCTGAAGAGCAAAAGTATGACAATCAGGTAGCTTCGATGAACAATTTAATCGATAGAGAAACCCTTAAAGAGCTATGTGCGAGGCCAAAATCATTTTTCAAAGAAATATCGCTTGATTTGATCGAAATTGAAATTGCAAATTCAAACAACACTTTATTAAAATAACCTAGAAAAAGTATGTCAATCGGGTAGATTTCGATAAACAACTTAACAGATAGGTAAAGAAGATATAACATCTATTCTGCCATCCTGGTAGAAAAATTCCTGAAGAGCATAAGTATGACAATTGAGTATACTACATGAATAACTTAATGATAGGTAGAGTAAAAGTAGCATCAACTCTACCAATCTGATAGAGAAATTCTGAAGAGCAAAAGTATGACAATCAGGTAGCTTCGATGAACAATTTAATCTGATAAAGAAACCCTTAAAGAGCTATGTGCGAGGCCGGGATCATTTTTCAAAGAAATATCGCTAATGTTAGGGACGTTTGACTTACATCAACCCTAAAAAGTCCCTTTTGTGTCAATTTCCCAAAAATCCTACCATTGATTTTTCGTGAATCTCCCGGCCCACATAGCATTTGAACACCACTTCCTAAAGTTAAGAGTTCTCATTCTCATCAATGTCTTGCCCCTTGCAACCCTGATTTGACAGGGTATTTGTCCTTTTTGTCTTTTTTACTTCATCATCTTTCTGAGAGCGGTACTTTGGATCAACATGGATTAAACATCTTTCACGACATGGTTGGATCAACACTTTTATATGTTGATCTGCGTCTAAAGCATTTAATTAAAGCATTTGGCAAACTACATAATTGTTTCTTAGTTAGGCCACTCCACAGCAGCAGGATATAGAAGTCAGGAGGATCTCTTTCCTGTAACCATAAAGGATCAAGAAACTCATTTTTTCCCCTTCCCATCATTTCCATCATGTTTGTCACAAGGGAAAATGGTCAAATATACTCCTCTATTTTCATATATTGTCTACATTTAATTAGGGCTATGTATAATTTGGTAAATACCGAATTATCGTACCGAAATCAAAAATTTTGGTATTTAGTATTCGATAGTGTGGTATTCGGTATGGTATTTGGTTTAAGTTTTTAAAAAAAATGGCATTTTGGTATGGTATTTTAAAATAAAATACAGAAATACCGATACCGTACCGAAATATATATTATATTACACAATACACATATTATTAATTATAACATAAATATTAAAAATCTAAAGTTTTACTTTCCTTTATTCTCTAAGTTTATCAATTAACTCTTATCAAGTAACAAGACATTTCTAATGATCAAATGTATTCCTTTATGTACAATTTTCTCTCTCTAGGTTGATATTTGCTGATTTTGGACAAAATTTTTGTCAACAAACGTTGTTAGTTTTGTACTTTTGAGTACTTTAATTAAGAATATTATAGTTTATGACTCTATGCACTAGTTAGTATTCAAATCGAATAAATCGAAGTTACCGAACCGAATAAACCAAAACCGAAAGGAAAAAAACCGAAAAATACCGAATTTAATTAGGTACGGTATTGGTATAGCATTTTAAGAAACCGAATACCGAACTGAAATGTCTAAATACCGTACCAACCGACGAACACCCCTACATTTAACTTCCGTTATATTATCGGGCCAAATTTACCTATACCGTTATACTATCGGGCCAAATTTACCCCTATAATCAACAAACTTTTAAAAAATACCCCTTGATATGTTAAGTAATCCAAAATCTCTCAAATTTCTTTTATTTAAATCACTTGTTGTTCTTCTTGGTCCACTATTTTTGAAATAATTGGCATTTACCTGCTTTCTAAATTAGAGAAAAAAAATAAGAGAAAAAATATTAAATAATATAACCGAATAAGCAAAGTATAGTGAATTGAAAAATCTAAATTAGGTAGCTTTTCTAAATTTTAAAAGTATTTACAACATCCCAATTTTAGTGAATTTATTGCACCAAATGTATGAAAACTTTGCAAGTATTAGTAATTGAATTTGAAGTTTCTCCGAGACTTTACATTGTCTAATTCAACTTTGCTTTAATTAAGTGCCTACACATTTTGCATTCTTAAGTTAGTCGATCGAACTCTATACTAATCAAGCAATGACAAAATATATTTGAATATACATGTATATACATGATGATCAACTGCATATAATACACAATAAATAGACTCACTAAATTCTACGGTGTGTATGATTAAAAAATAAATAAAATTTTAAACCAATTTTATTTATTACAAAAAAAAAAATGGGTGCATTAGTAATAAAAAAATATATATGAATAATTTGTATAGTTTAGTAACTTTAACATTCACATCAATAGTAGTTTTTGAAATTAAAATAGTTGACCAAGAAGAACAACAAGTGATTTAAACAAAAGGAATTTGGAAAATTTTGAATTACTTAACGGATCAAAAGGTATTTTCAAACGTTTGCTGATTGTAGGGGTAAATTTGACCCGATAATATAACGAAGGTTAAATACATACAATATATGAAAGTAGAGGGATATATTTTCGTTGTCACAATTAAGCTACGTTCCGAAGCTGTATCCATCATGGCTTAAAGATTGGGCAAAATTACGATGAAAACATTGTATGTCTCAAATTCAACAGGAAAGTTTACAAAATCTGATAGCAGGCCGGAAAAGGGGACTGGGAGGTGAGGGAGGCAATTAGAATGACATAAAAACGGATTAACTAGGAGGTTCAGAACTACAGGGTATCCAAATGCTACGGATCACAATGTGAAACTAAATTTTTGCACCACTTCTATCTCTGGCTCTGCATCTCCAATTGGCTATGTCCTTCGCAACGCCTGCAATTTCACATATAGAGTCAGTGTCTCATTGCAGGATCATACCAACAAATTTCAATTAGTTCCAGATATTTCACTAGCAAGGGAATTGAAAAGGCAATTTAGAAAAACGGCAAAGTATCAGAAACCCAACAAATTTCATAAACCACTCAGTCAACAAAAGTTGAAGGATCGATATCAAATAACAGTTGGCAAGGTTGTAAATGATTCACCAAAACTTTCACATTTAATCAATGAACCAAGTCTTGATCTAGATTCCAGAATTAGTGGGATCAGCTTTATACATTAAGATGTGATAAACTTGAAAAAACATGATAGTTGGAGAAACTGCAAAGA
This sequence comes from Nicotiana otophora, assembly GCA_000715115.1. Lineage (NCBI taxonomy): Eukaryota > Viridiplantae > Streptophyta > Magnoliopsida > Solanales > Solanaceae > Nicotiana > Nicotiana otophora. Next base: position 6,816 of record AWOL01S0053126.1, read on the forward strand.
CACCATGCTAATCATTTTTGAAAGAAAGACACCATGGTAATCGTTAACATATTCAATTTTTATGAAAAGGAATGTTTACTCACATCGATGGTAGTGTTATTACTAAACTGAATCCATCGGAGAATGCGTAAGCCTCATTTATTTTTTAAGATTAAGACGTCTGAATCTGAATATCAAGATGTGCATTAAGATTAAGACATCTGAATCTCAATACACATCTGAAATTAATATATGTATTAAGATTTGAATACTAAATGATTAAGACAGTTTGTTTTTTAACATTTGAATGTATAAAATTTATTTTTATTTGAAAATTAATAAATATAAAATTCAAATAAATACTAATTAATCTAATATTCTATCAATAAAATATATATTTTTTAAAATATGGTAGTTAGTGATGATGATGGCTAATGGTGGTACTTTTGAATGCGACTAGAGGCCGTGGTTGTTGTCGGTTTTGGTTGATGGTGGTGGTTCTGAATAGTAGCTTGTGGTGATTGGTAGTGATGGCGATTATGGTTGAGGATGGTGGTGGTGGGTGGTAATAATTAATAATGGTGGGTAGTGGTGGTTGTGATTGTGATTGAGAAATGTGGTGGTAGTTTATAAGGGCGCAGCGCCGGCTATGGTTGTTGATGGTGATGAGGTGATTAGTTGTGGTAGTTGAGGTGGATGAGTTTGTGGTTGTAGTTGAGAATGATGGTGGTGGGGATGGTGGGTGGTGGTCGTCGATAATGGTGATGACTGTGATCGAGGATGGGGGTGGTGGTGGTTAAGCATGGTGGCGGTGGGTGGCATGGTGATAGTTGATAATGGTAGGCGGTGGTGACAATTAATAATGAATGTAGATGATAGCATCTTAATGAAATTAAGACTTTGTTATAGATCTTAATCATACAGACCTTTCAAACCCATTAATTGGTTGTGAATAAAAAAACAAACACACTTATGATTAAGATCTGAATGATCAAGATTTAGACTTTAAAAACAAAAGCACTTAATGCCTGAGATATGAATGACGAAGATTCAGACCTCCATTAAGTGGAGACAAATGAAACCTTATTATATCTTATGTTTTTTTATAGCTAAAAGATATATTTATCAATCAGCAATCAACTTCAAGATCATCAAATTTCTTATTCCTTTGAAATAAGCTAAATGGTGTCTGTCCTAACTAGTGAAAATTAAGAATAATGTATCAATTGATGATATTACCAAACTTCAAGGTTAAGGTGGCCATTTGACAAGAACTCCACATAGTAATTTCAGTGTTTGGTTGGCAGAAAACATGTATCTTCTCCCTCATTTACAAGTAACAAAACAACAAATAAGATCCTTCTGCATGATATCACTACGTAATGTTCTCCAGGCTATAATACAACAGAAACCCAGCAATTAACCAAGCAAGTCTCGAGATCCCACAAAATTAAGATATCTAACGACCAATCATATGTAAACAATTTCCAAAATCAATAATTTTTCAGAGTCGGAATAAGAAGAGGGAAAGCAAAATATTTACCAATTAAGAAGCACCAACGATGATGTTATTGATAGGAATGAAAACCAACTTCACGAAAAATCCAACAAATCCCATCACAACAAAACCAATCGCCGTACGAGTAGCAACCTTGGTAAATTCTACACCACAAACATTCAAAATTAGTCAATAAGATTCTGAGACAAGTAAAATCCCTAGATCTACATCCATTAATATCAATCAATCAGCTGTGCTTCAATTCTAAACTAAACATATATATATCCAATACCTTTACGATCAGGCTTGTGACATCTTTTGACGAGCCTAACGCTGTCTTTGGCGAAATCTCTAAGAGGATCGAACACAGAATCGAGGGCGTCCATTCGAATTGGATCTGATCTGAAAGAATAAGCAGATTAGGGTTTCTCTTTTGGATCTGAATTGGGTGAAACGGAGATGAATGAAATGAGCTTCGGATCGATACAAATGAAGAAATATCGTCGAGAGAATTCGGTTTTGACACGGAGAGAGAGGATAGCGATTGGTGGTCAAAGCCGAGTGACGTTAGCTGAAATGCCTAAATTACCCCTTGCACTTGTCTAGTTGTTATGCGGATCTTTATAACGTACCAACTTAAAAGGAAAATAGGAAAATGACACTGTTTAATCACTCCAAATATAATAGCTGAAAAAAATTATATAGTTTTTGTATGTTATATATAAAAATTATATAAATTTATATATATTTTCGGTTACCGAATATATATATAGTTTCTGTCATTGACCAAAAGTGATAATACTCATACAATCAAACCTTTATATAACAGATTCGTTTGTTCCGATATTTTTTGGCTACTAGTGTTACGCATTGTGCGTGTACACTATCTCAATGAGTAAAAGACTTTTTAAAAAAAACATAGATATTATATTAAATATTGTGTTTGAGTTATAAAATAAAGTATATATTTCTGAAAATGATGAATATTGATCCTATATTTATCACTCAATAAAAAAATAAACTACTCCAATAGAAGTTCTCAATCTTCGGTCAATATATTCAATTGAAATTTATTCTTGTTATAATTTTATTTGATATAGAATAGATATATATTAGTGCTTTCCATGTGTCATGTTAGTCATTCTAAAACTTATATAAATATCTCTCTTTCTCATCTTTGCAATTTTGAAATTCATTAGGTAATTAAAGTATTTTTAGATACAATTTGTTTATCTTACTTTAATAAATAGTAACGGTTAAATATATTTTTAATTTTTAATTTTTTATTTTTCACTACATGTAAAATATTGTTATATAATCTAGTCGTTAAAAAATGAGCAAACTCATTCTAAATCATAAAAAAAACTTGAATATATAAACATTTTTAATGATTCTTGACGTACATAAAAGAATAGACAAAACACTGAATCTAAAAATCTTCTTACAATTTTGCAATAAAAACTTGGAAAGAACTTAAATTTACCGCGGAGATGAATCCTTGGCAACAATAATATGGAATGTACTATAGTAATATTAAATAATTCAAACAAGGAAAAAACTTATATAATGTTAAGTTTAATTAATTTTAAAGTTCGATATATTACGACTTCCTACTTAATTCAAATAAAAAATAACTTTTAAAGTAAATTTTTAATTGATTTTAAAGTCCTAAATATTAGTCCACAAATAGATTTCTTCTAAAATAAAAATAAAAAAATCTTCTAAAAACAAAGCAAAACGGCAATCCCTAAAAATCAAACAAAAGAAATAATAAAGATGATCTTTTAGCTAATGATCTTCATGTGTGGCTATAATCTATTCCTATTTAGATTAGGACTTTTAAAAGTATAACAACCGGAAGGGTATTTTTAGTTAATTTAAGCAAAGGATTTATATGAATAGAATTTACTCGATTTAAATTCCTAAATATTAGGAGTTTTTACCTAATTTCAATACGGAAATGATTTAATTTATAGGCCTAAATATTAGAAAAATTAATTAAATGACTATTTTGTCTAGTGTGAAATTAATTTTTGAAGGGTAAAAAAGGCGAACGACATTTCACTAAGGGTCTTTGTGCTTTTAATATAGTATAAATTATAGTGAAGTCTTGTTATAGAAGAGATATATTATATCATAATATAAAAATCGATTCCAAAAAAACTTAATATTTATAGGAAATAACTGTTATGTAGGGATATTGTTATAGAAATGTCTACTATACTTATCCAAATTCTCCAAAGCTTTTATAGCATGCAATAAAAGTTTTTCCTCGATAAAATTGTTTTTCCAAGTTTCATTGTGTTAACTTAGGGTACGTTTGGCCATAATTTTTTTTTTTTTTTTAAATCAGTATTTGGCCATAAAATTTTCATTTCAGATCACTCACAAAAATTTAAAAACAACCCAAAATTATATTCATGCTCAAACACAACTCTAATTTTCAAATACCATTTTCACTTGAAAATAAAAATTCACATTTTCTTAAAAGAGTTTTACAATTCTTATGTCCAAATGCTCGGTGCACGCTTACCTAAAGGAAATATCTTATCCCAAATTGGTAAGGACTTGCGTCATAGATGGACGAAAATTGTTATGTCTCTAACTATCTTAGAAATCTTGATTTTTCGTTCTCTTGTTTCAATTAACATTTGATGTAGTCAACATTAATTTAGTATATAATGTGGAATTTGTAATTCAAATTACATGCTAAAAAGGTAAAGATGACCCCAATCATTCGTCCAAGGAAGGGCTCGTCCCCAGCTAGTCCATTCACCATCACCATTCACCAAGTCCCTTCACTTCGATACATTCTTTTTGTATCTCTCGCAAAAATAAATTAAAAAAATGCATCTTCATGATTGAAAATAGCAGCTGGTGTCTCGCAATATGATTAATTTCTCCTGACATGTTTGAGAATTTTGTAAGCATCTCCAGCAACTATTTGGGACTCGACTCGGTAAATTCGACTACTGCTAGTGCAAGTCAGGGCATTAGTCTTGACCTTTTAGCGGTTATCCTCCAGAAAGATGGTGGTTCCACCCCCCATTTATGGTAGAAATTTGAGTAGAGTACTGTGTTTTAAGAACACAAGCAAATTGCAAAGGGGAGGTATTCGGAGACAAGAGTTCAAAAAGACAGCAACGATACTTATCTTGACAAGTCATCAATAATGAATTTCCCATAAGATGTACTCGAAATGAAAAAATAGACAAGTATATGAAGTGTCACAATGCTTCAGGGTCAAATTTGATTGTACTATCTTTGAAATGTAGATAGAAATATTAGAAATTGTCAATTAGAACTAGAAAGTTGAATCCCTAGAAAGCTAGCCATTCAAAAATTACATTCAACAAAATAAAGTAATTTTGACCTGCATGTTATGTCGAGAAAGAGGCAAACCCGAAAATAAAGAAATAAAAAACATTAAACTTTAACGTGAAAAACCCTTCAAAGCGAAGGTAAAAGCCACGGGATCACAAAGATCCAAAAAAACTCAACTATAATAATAAGAGGGTTACAAAAGGTTTCCAAATTGGCTACACAACAAGTTTCAAATACGAAGCAATAATAGCAACAAGAGCAAAAATAAATTAATTGAAAGAGGAGAAGTCACAAAATGGAACTTCTGTTCGGGGCTCAAAATCAGATGTTACGGGATTCCAAATCCTATCTCTACCGTTCTAATCAAAGATCAAGATGTTACGAACACTCAATCAAAATTTCAGCTCGATCCAACGGTTAACGAATAGAAAAACATAATTTGACTGGTCAGAACAAAAATCTGCAGCAAAACAAATACTTTTCGTCTCTCTTCTTTCTTGATGAAAGCTCTCTCAAAAATCACTCTTATGTGCTAAAATCTTTCAAAGACTTGTACCAATAAGTATAGAATAATTCTCCAAGGTTATCCTATTTATAGATAATGAGTGGTGCTTTCTCTTAAAGCCAAAACTAACTCTACATAGGAATAAAAATCAAATCCAATTCTGAATAGGAATGAAAACCAAAAGAGAATAGGATTAGGCCTTTGGCTAGACAACATGGGCATGAGCCCAACAAACTCCCCCTCCAGCTAAGGGGTCAAATATGTCTTCAAGTAGAGGAACTATTGAGAGGCTTCATGCCTGCCAATTTTCTGCCAAACGCATGCTTATCTGCATGCTTAACTACGAAGTCCTCAGACTGCTCCATATAAATCTCCTCGTCTAAATCGCCATGAAGTAAAGTATTATTTACATCCATCTGCTCAACCTCTAAATCTTGACTCGCGGCTAAGCCTAGAACCACATGAATAGAAGACATTTTCATAACAGGGGAGAAAATTTCATCAAAGTCAACTCCTTTCTTCTGGACAAAACCTTTAACAACTAACCTCGCCTTGTACCTAGGTGCAGAGGTATGGTTATCTTGTTTTATTCTGAATATCCATTTGTTAGATAAAGCTCTCTTACCTTTCGACAATTTTACTAACTAATATATGCCAGTCTCATGGAGTTACTTCATCTCATCTTCCATGGCTTCTATCCACTCATCTTTGTGAGTATCTTGCATGGCTTCATCATAGCTCTCAGGTTCTCCCATGTCAGTCAAAAGAACATACTCACAAGAGGATAGCGCATGGATTTTTGCTTCTCCCTTGTAGATCTTCTAAGAGAGGTTTTAGGAGCATTCGAAGTAGTTACGTGAGGAGGAATTGGTTGCTGATCAACCATAACTTCATCAACTGGAGCATCCATAAAATCTACACTATGATGATCATTTTGATCTTGATCACTATCTTCATTCTTGTCTTGGGTTCCTTCATGTGTAATAGGTGCCCTAGCAATAGAAACTGGATCAATATCAACTAAGCTCTCATTACTCTGAGAATCTATCTTCTCAGATTTGTCAATATCTTCAATAGTCTGGTCTTCAAAGAATATTGCATCACGACTTCTAATAAGTTTATTATCAACAGGATCATAAAAACAATACCCAAACTCATTTTGACCATAACCGATAAAGATGCATTACTTAGTTTTGACATCCAGTTCCATCTCTCATCTTTAGGAACATGCACACAAGCTTTACACCCCAAAACTATCAGCTGATCATAAGAAACATATTTGGGAAAGCAAACTCTGTCTAGGATATCACCATCCAAAACTATAGCAGGAGATAAATTGATAACATAATCAACAATATTACGTGCTTCCGCCCAAAATGTATTTGGATGTTTAGCCTCTGAAAGCAAATATCTAACTCTCTCAACTAGAGTTCTATTCATCCTCTCTTCCAAACCATTCAATTGAGGTGTCTTGGGCGGAGTTTTCTGATGACGAATTTCTTGTTCTTTGCAATAGTTATAAAAGGGACCACAATATTCACCACCATTGTCAGTGCGAATGCATTTTAATTTCTTTCCCGTCTGTCTCTTAGCTAAGGCCTGATATTCCTTAAACACGCCGAGTGTTTGATCTTTGGATTTTAAAGGATACACCAGAGCTTGCGAGAATGATCATCAATGAAGGTCACAAAGTAAAATGTACCACCCTTTGACTTTACTTTAAAAGGACCACACAAATCAGAGTGTACTAGCTCCAATAATTCGGGCTTTCTTGAAAGAGGATAGCTATGAAAGGAAACCCTTTTTTGTTTGCCAGCTAGACAATGGATACACCTTTTTAGCTTTGCTGGTTTCACTCCAGAAAGCAAACTTTTCTTAGCCAAACATGTAATCCCCCTCTCGCTCATATGACTCAGTCTTCTATGCCATAATTCTGATAAAGTGTCACTTTCTACCAGATTTATGGAGTCATTAAGAATAGAGCTCTGTGTCACATATAAATGAGAAGACTTGACTTCCTGTGAAAATCAAATTGAAAGGAAAGTCTGGAGCATGCTTGACATTTTGAAGAACTAACATTGAACCATTATTAGTTTTCAAACAAATCGTGCCAACACCAAATACCTTAGCTTCACTGTCATTGTCCATCTTTAACACTTGTCACACCTACTTTTTTTCCGAAGGGATAGGGTTTTTCAATTAAAGTGACATTGTTCGAAATGAGATTATTTATTTGATTTTAAGAGTCGCCACTTGGGATAATTATTATGGTGTCCCAAGTCACCGGTTTATTTTAAAATTCCAAATCGAGGAAATTGACTCTATTTATGGTATGCGAACACAGAAGACCAGGTAAGAAATTCTGTTAACCCGAGAGAAGATGTGAGGCACTCCCGGATTGTGTGGTTTTAGCATGGTTGCTTTAATCACACCTTGCTTAGTTGTTTGTTTTTACTCAATTTTAGAACCTATGTACGTTTACCTTTTTATCGCTTTTAATTATGGCGTTGTGGAATTAATCTTGGAAACGGGTCACGTGTGTGTGAATCCATTTTATTTGGGGTGCTTAAAATCATGTCACGCGTACGTGTACATAATTAATCACGCTTTATTATTATTAAGATTATTTCGACCAAAGTTGCACGAACGCATACCTTAGTTTTAATTTTGAAAATCGTAATTATGTCACGCGAATGTATACATAATCATGATAATTTGATTAATTAAGAGCGTGCCTAAAGTATACTATCGCATTCAATGTAGCTACTAAACATATAGCCCAAAGACACTTTTTAATTCTTGTTGAACTCATCCACCCAAATCCCGGTCAAATTAATTTCGTTATTTTAATGGGTCAATAATTTATATTAAACCCATATTATGTTACCTAAATGATGAACAATAGACAACAATTAAGCATTTAAACTAAACTAAATAAAAGGAAAACTACAACAAAGTAGATACAAAAAACACCATATCAATCACTAAAGAGAAATTAAAATGCAAGCTAAGGCATGATAAAATGACAAAGCATTCAATAACCAATGAACCCATTATATCCCAAGATTTAAAGAAAAAACAGTGAGAACAATGAAAGGATAGATATGGACCTTAAGATGTTGCTATGAATTTTCATTATTTTACAGCGTCAAAATCAAAAGAAGGCCAAACCGCGGACAACGATCGAAATCGATTGTTTTCTCAACCCAGAAACGCTGCGTATTTGTCATTCTATTTTTATGTACTTCGATGGTGTTTCACGGTGGTTGTGAGCTAATTTTAGAGTAGTTTTCATGGCTAAAAGTTGATGGGTTTTTGACTGGTTTTGGTCCAAGAGAGAGGTGGCTAACGATGGAGTTTTACATGACGGTTTGGTGGGCTTTCGGACTGGTTTTTCAGCTGTTCGTTGGAGAAAAAAGAGCTGGTCGGAGGTGGTATAATTATGACGGAGGGAAGGCTGTTTCAGGGACTGTTTGGGGTGAGTTTTTTGAGCTGAAATGGTGGTGAAGAAGGGGAGCGGGCCGCTGCCTTTGGTTGTAAAAGAGGGAGGAGGTCTCTCTCTCTCAAATGTCGTCCCCCCTTTTGTGGGTTGTGTGAGTGGAAGATATATAGGTGTAGGTATAGGAATTAATTGGTGGCTAAGAAAAAGAGTGTGTATGTGCATATGAGTTTTGAGGGAGAGCATCTGAGTTAGTTACAAAAGATAAGGAAGAATCTTGCCACGTGGAAATGACTCATTGACTCTTGCTTTAATTAATATTTTTTCTTTTCTTTTAAGAGTGTAAGAATAAAAATACTAGCTAAATATTTTAAAATCAAGAACATATAATTTTTTTGTGATTTTTAAATTTCTTAAATAAAACCTATAAAGGTAAAATAAAGCTAAAATATCAAGATTAAACTTAAAAGATATTTAAATGCTAAAAAGTGATGAAAAGAGTTAAATACGGTCAAAAATTAGGTGCTCACAGCATGCCCCTCTTTGCGTGAAAATATGAAAATTTTTACTAGCAAAGACAAGGTGAGCCATGTGACTAATTTTTGACCAAATCATTATTTAAAGGGAAACGAAATAAAAGAAAAGTGTGCAAGAGTGCAACCGAGTCCTGGTTTTGGACAGCCTACATATCTCGGGTTATAAGGAAATCAGGTCGCGTGTAGTTCAAGGAGAATGATAGAATGGTGAGTTGGAGAGTCGAGTGAGGTTCTGTCGAGGCTCCGGTCCGTGGTCCCTGCCATTTACATCATAAATTGAAAGCAAAAATTACAGCCCAAAAAAAAAGTACAAGATCCTATCTACTTCTTATCTTGAATCTTCCTCGAATCTCCACTTGATCCTTCAACATGAAACTGAAAATTCACCCTATTCTTCAGGTGGGCATCCTACTGACTTGAATTTGAAGAAAACTGGAATTTGACCATTTTCTTCAGGCGGGCATCCTGCTGCTTGCACTTGAAATAAACTTGAACTTGGAGTATACTTGAGCTTGCAAACCTTGTTCTTCAGGCGGCTCGTGCTACTTCTGATTTGAATTGAAAAGACTGGAGGTTAACCCTATTCTTCAGGATGGATCCTGCTGCCTCTAACTTGAACTTGAAAACTGAAAGTTGACCCTGTTCTTCAGGCGGGCTCCTGATACTTCTCTAACTTGAACTTGAAAACTTAAAGTTGACCATGTTCTTCAGGCGGGCTCTTGGTGCCTCTGACTCGAACTGGAAGTGAATTCTGAAATGACTTCCCTCGTTCTCCAGGTGGGCGCCTGCTACCGACTTGAAACTTGAAATAACTCTGAAAAGAATTCTCTCGTTCTCCAGGTGGGCGCCTCTACTGACTTGAAAATTGAAATAACTCTAAAATGAATTTCCTCGTTCTCCAGGTGGGCGCCTGCTACTGACTTGAACTTGCAATGAATTCTGAAATGAATACCCTCGTTCTCCAGGTGGGCGCCTGCCAATGACTCGAAATCTTAAATAACTCTAAAAAGAATTCCCTCGTTCTCCAGGTGGGCGACTGCTACTGCTTTTAAACTTGAAGTGAATTCCCTCATTCTCCAGGTGGGTGCCTGCCAATGACTTGAACTTGAAATGAATTCCCTCATTCTCCAGGTAGGCGCCTGCTACTGACTCGAAATCTGAAATAACTCTGAAAAGAATTCTCTCGTTCTCCAGGTGGGCGCCTGCTACTGACTTGAAACTTGAAATAACTCTGAAATGAATACCCTCGTTCTCTAGGTGGGCACCTGCCATTGACTTGAACTTGAAATGAATTCCCTCATTCTTCAGGTGGGCGCCTGCTACTGACTTGAATTTGTAATGAATTCTGAAATGAATACCATCATTCTCCAGGTGGGAGCCTGCTACTGCCTTGAAACTTGAAATGAATTCTGATATGACTTCCCTTGTTCTCTAGGTGGGCGCCTGCAACTACAGCAAAATAGACAAAACAAGAGAAACTTTTCTGCCCCAGTTTGCACTAGGAAGATTTGTGAGTTGTTAGAAGAACTATAAATCACCTATGCTATTGATGAAGGATGCAATGATGAGATTAAAATTAAAGACTCGACGAGGATGTGCGTCTCCTGTGAGTAAAACCAAAAAAATGTTGACTAGCAAATGTGTCTGCTAAAAAAACCTGAATGACCCAAACTAGGAAGTGCATCTCCTAGGGATGAACTCAAATGACCCAAACTAGGAAGTGCATCTCCTAGGGATGAACTCAAATGACCCAAACTAGGAAGTGCGTCTCCTATGGGTGAAATCTCAATTTAGGAAGTGTGTCTCCTAAAAGTATGACCTGAAAGACCCGGACTAGGAAGTGCGTCTCCTAGGGATGAAACTTGAATGACTCAAACTAGGAAGTGTGTCTCCTAGGGATGAAACTTGTAACCTAAGATTAGGAAGTGTGTTTCCTAAAAAGTATAACCTAAAGACTCAAACTAGGAAGTACGTCTCCTAGGGATAAAACTTGAATGACTTAAGCTAGGAAGTGTGTCTCCCTAGGTGAAACTTTTAACACAGAATTAGGAAGTGCATCTCCTAAAAAGTATAATCTGAAAGACCCAGACTAGGAAGTGCGTCTCCTAGTGATAAAACTTGAATGACCCAGACTAGGAAGTGTGCCTCCTAGGGATGAAACTTGTAACCTAAGATTAGAAAGTGCGTTTCCATAAAATTGTGACCTGAAAGACTCATACTAGGAAGTGTGTCTCCTAGGGATAAAACTTGAATGACTCAAACTAGGAAGTGCGTCTCCTAGGGGTGAAACTTGTAACCTAAGATTAGGAAGTGCGTTTCCTAAAATGTATGACCTGAAAAACTCAGACTAGGAAGTGCGTCTCCTACAAAGTGTGTCCTGAAAGATTTAAACTAGGAAGTGTTTCTCCTGGATGTGGGATTGGGATTGAGGAAAACTATAAACTAAGTTTGACTAAAATAAAAACTGACCCTATTCTCCAGGCGGGACCCCTGAACTTAAGGAAAACTAAAGATTAACGACTTAAGAAAACTAAAAACTGACCCTATTTTCCAGGCGGAACCCCTGAACTAAAGAAAGACTAATGACTAACAACTTAAGGAAACTAAAAACTAACCCCATTCTCCAGGCGGGACCCCTGAACTCAAGAAAAACTAATGACTAACAACTAGTGATCGAAAACTTAAGGAAACTAACAACTGACCCTATTCTTCAGGCGGGACCCTGAACTTTAAGAAAAACTAAAGGCTAACAACTTAAGGAAACTAAAAACTGACCCTATTCTCCAGGCGGGACCCCTGAACTAAAGGAAAACTAAAGATTAACAACTTAAGAAAACTGAAATTGACCCTATTCTACAGTCGGGACCCCTGAACTCAAGCAAAACTGAAGATTAACAACTTAAGAAAATTAAAAACTGACCCTATTCTCCAAGCGGGACCCCTGAACTAAAGGAAAACTAAAGATTAACAACTTATGAAAACTGAAATTGACCCTATTCTACAGTCGGGACACCTGAACTCAAGCAAAATTGAATACTCTTCCGACTAGGGAGAATGCCTAGGATGTACGGTTCTTCTCAAATAGGAAAAATGCCTAGGAGGTAAAAACCTTCTCAAACAGCCTTTGTGCTGACAAAATTTGGGCACGACACCTCGAGGACGATTGCTCCAACACTTGCCATGACAACTTTGATTTCAGCTTGGAAGACCTTGCTTGTTATTGACTAACCACTTTTCTTGCACTGCTTTGTTCCTGTTTCAAACAAAGAAAATTTTGTCAGTTTTAAAAGTGGTGGTCGGTTTGTGGCCTTGTTATCTTTGAAAGCTTGGCTTTGGGATCATCCAGCCTTTGGAAGACCGACTGCATTGGTAGTTGGTTGCACTGTTGGGAGACTCTGTTGTTGCTTACAAGGGGCCTTTACTTTCTGTATCAACTCTGATTGTTTCGGTCCCAGTGCCATTTATGTTTTGTGGCTCAATCAGCCTTATCTCAAAAAGGAGATTTCTTTTCTTGGATAACCTTTTCTGATATCTTGAATGGCTTCCTGCTTTTGAGCAATTTGTCTGTAAGAGAGAATCACAGGTTATCTTTCCTTACGCCAAGTAGGCTGATAAGAGTCTTTTGGGGGGGAGCCTTTGCATGAATCCTCAAGGCATGTTGACAGTAACAACTGAGTGTGGTGGCCAAATTTACTTTGTATAACTGAAAAGCTGGTAGTAGATTTTGATATCTTTTCTTGCTTATTTTGACAAGGGCGGACTCAGAGTGAAGGACACAATGATGCCAAAAAAAAATATTAACAAGAAATGCCCCTTTCGAGAAGGATAGAAGCAAGATTCTTTTTTTCAATAACTAGCCTTAATGATCATGACATGCATTTTGGACTCAACGGCATGATCTATCAAACTGATATAATCTTTCCTTTTACCATTCCTATGACCTTTGAAGTCGGGTTTGTTCGTGTCAATCCTTTGCATCAGCTTCTCGACTCACTTTCGACTCGTGGTACCCCGAGGGATTTTTACCAACAAGTCTCTCTCATTTATTTATCTCTACTTACCGTCGCCTTACAGTGCCCGTGAGGGTTTTCATTAGTAAGACTCTCTCATTTTCTTTTTCTTTTTCTTTTCTTTCCTTTTTTTTTCTTCTGTGAGCAACTTGACAGTGTTCTATGTCGCGTGGCAATTGTTGCTCATTGCATGCGTCTCTTAGCATTCTTGAAGGCATATTGGGAGTCTTTATTTGAAAGGTTTTTGGATAGGGTTGGAAAGAAGGGACGACATGAATGCTCAAAGTAGACTCAAAATGAGGGGGTTGTAGACTTACAACTCTTGGAATCGACTCTGTCAAAAATAAAATAAACTCTTTGACCCAATTTCAGATACTAGGATTTTTTAGATTTTTTTTTCTTATTTGGTTGGAGGGAACTGTGTAAGGCTGCCTACGTATCCTTTTTTAAAGGAATCAGGTCAAACGTAGTTCAAACATTTGACCTAACTAATTTTTTTCATCTTTCTTTCTTTTTCTTTTTTATTTTATTTTATTTATTATTCTTTTTTTTCAAAACAAGTTGCCCCAACTTCTATTTTCTGGGGGCATGGACCTTTGACTGTTCTTTTCTTATTTTTTTTCACTTGAACTTTCTAAGAGTTGCCCCAGTTTGTACTCTTGGAGCATGAACTTTTCTTTTTATTTTTTTATTTCATTTTTTTTCTATGGACTTTTATCTCTGAACTTGATTCCAAAAAAGGGTGGTCAAAGAAAATAACACATGCTCAAAAGGGGTAACAAAGAGTATAAAGTGTTTGGATAGCAGAGAAAGGGCCTCCCAGCCTCGAGAACGCCAAACATAGTAGACCTTCACAAACACAACATTGATGGACATGTTGTTTTCTGGGTCTTTTTCAGTGTAAAGCTGTATGAGCAATACTTTCCTCGCAGTGAATGACCCGTGTCAATTTGGGTGACTTGTTTTTGGATTTTGTCTTGATGTAGAAGATGCATTTTACCACTAGCTGATCCATTTCAAGTTGTCTGAAATATACCTTCTTTTGAAAAATACTTCCTATCTCTTAGTGCTAAATAGACTTCAACCCGTCTGATCATCCTTAAGCCCGATCTTCTCAAATGATTCAAAAGGTAGAGATCCTTAACTTCCATGAGCACGACTGCTTTGGTTCCATGTAAACTTGGCTCATGCTTATTTTTTAAATATTTCATGTCTTTTTTCATCTTCAAAAGTGTCTCTTTTTCACTTATCCAATTCAAGACTAAATTAGTTTTCTAAGATCTGGCCAAAAATTTCGCATGCATGTCATGTCACTAGAACTAGTGTGAAAAAGAACTATGCACAAAATTGATAAAAAATGACTGGCTTTGTTTTATTGAATAAAGGATAGCAGTGTCTGATAACATAAAAAGAAGAACAAAAGACGACAAAATAAGCTACCATGGCTAAAAGAGGAGTAACTTTCCAGTTACTAAGTGACATATTAGCCACATATTTGCACATCAGCACTACTACGACATTTAGTCCTTTTTATTACTTTTGATTCAATACTCAAATTTTGACTTTTTGATCAAACCATTCCCAATATTGACTATCGGATTTCAGTACTGACGGCATGGGAAATTTTACAGTAACATTTTTTTCCAAAGGACTTGGACGAATTCTCATGTCTCCCTATCATCACATATCATCCAAGTAGAGCATGTCCTATCGCTCAAAACTGACAGAAGTCAGCCAATATTTGTCTCTATTTTTATCACCAACTTGTCTACTTACCTTTTGGTGACCTTAGTTGGATCAACAATATTGGTTCTTGCTCCTTCTGAGGGATCCTGGACTCGCCACTGCAAACCAATAAACTGACCACCTTTAACCGGGTTTTATTTCAAAACAACAAACATGTTAGAATGAACACTCTTTTTTTTTTCTTTTTTCTCTTTTTTTGTTTTATTTTTCTTTTTTAAAATCATTCGATCGAACCTGATGTGGGTTGCCTACATATCATATGGGAACATGAATCAGATCTTGCATAACTCGGGAAGATCAAGAAAAAAGTAAATAAACTAACTCTTTTTTCTTTTCTTTTTTGATTTTGATTTTTTTTTTAAAAAACCGAAAGAAAGACTTATAAAAAAGAAAGAAAATATTTTTGAATTTTTAGAATTTTATTTTGAATTTATGAAAGAAATACTTCTAAAGAAAAAAGAAAATATTTTTGAATCTTGAATTTTCTTTTCAATTTTTGAAAAAAGAATGAAAATATTTTTGAATTTTTAGAATTTTATTTTGAATTTATGAAAGAAATACTTCTAAAGAAAAAAGAAAATATTTTTGAATCTTGAATTTTCTTTTCAATTTTTGAAAAAAGAATGAAAATATTTTTGAATTTTTAGAATTTTATTTTGAATTTATGAAAGAAATACTTCTAAAGAAAAAAGAAAATATTTTTGAATCTTGAATTTTCTTTTCAATTTTTGAAAAAAGAATGAAAATATTTTTGAATTTTTAGAATTTTATTTTGAATTTATGAAAGAAATACTTCTAAAGAAAAAAGAAAATATTTTTGAATCTTGAATTTTCTTTTCAATTTTTGAAAAAAGAATGAAAATATTTTTGAATTTTTAGAATTTTATTTTGAATTTATGAAAGAAATACTTCTAAAGAAAAAAGAAAATATTTTTGAATCTTGAATTTTCTTTTCAATTTTTGAAAAAAGAATGAAAATATTTTTGAATTTTTAGAATTTTATTTTGAATTTATGAAAGAAATACTTCTAAAGAAAAAAGAAAATATTTTTGAATCTTGAATTTTCTTTTCAATTTTTGAAAAAAGAATGAAAATATTTTTGAATTTTTAGAATTTTATTTTGAATTTATGAAAGAAATACTTCTAAAGAAAAAAGAAAATATTTTTGAATCTTGAATTTTCTTTTCAATTTTTGAAAAAAGAATGAAAATATTTTTGAATTTTGAGAAGAAATTAAAAAGAAAATATTTTTTATTTTTAAAAAAAATTGGGGTCTAAAAGAAAGACTTTTTAAAGAAGAAAGTAAAGAAAAATATTTTTTGATTTTTTAAAAAAATAAATTGTGGGCCGGAAATGATGAGGTTTGCCTACGTATCTCACATCCGGTAAGAATCAGACCCGCGTAGTTCGGCCAAAAGCAGGGAATATCTCAAAATCTTAGTCTATTTTTCAACACCTTTTGAGTGAAATCAGATACAGTTCAATTTTTGGACACATGGATTTGATGAGAACCAGGTGAATTTCACTCTCTTATTTTCTTTCTCTTATTTTTTTTTCAATTTTCTTTCCGTATTCTAAAAGCCAGTCAACATAGAAACCGGATCAAACAAATATACAAGTAGCACGTAAGATGCATCAGGATGGTCTTTTTAGTTTCGGGTACACCTGTCATAGACGGACCCAGCCCCTGTGTTGAGTCCCCAAAGTCAAATGCACGTGATGTAAACAAGCGTTCCTACTGGGGATCCGGCATGGGCTATGTTATTCTAGGTGTAAACCTGGGGGTGTGTTCTAGACATGGCTTACCCAAGCGGACAACTCGAGCCGAGGTGGGGGTAATGTACCGGGAGAACGAAAGTTTACCCGGCCTAGTTGCTGATCCAGCCTCGTTCTATTTGGTACGACCTCTAACAGAAGAGTGGGCCACGCGTACATGTGCACCATATTTTTAGAAGACTCACAAGGGAGGCGTAAGAAGACAGTTTAATATAGTTCAAATAATATCAAAGTGGTAAATAAGCGGCAATTAGCACATTAGGCCCACAAACACAGTAATATCAACAAACAATAAAGCCAAGTATAGATCACATGAACAAGCTTGAATTCTGAACCCTGAACTAGAGATTTTGGGTTCTTCTCCCCAGCAGAGTCGCCAGAGCTGTCACACCTACTTTTTCCCGAGGGGATAAGGAGTTTTTCCAATTAAAGTGACATTATTCGAAATGTGATTATTTATTTGATTTTAAGAGTCGCCACTTGGGATAATTATTATGGTGTCCCAAGTCACCGGTTTATTTTAAAATTCCAAATCGAGAAAATTGACTCTATTTATGGTATGCGAACACAGAAGACCGGGTAAGGAATTCTGTTAACCTGAGAGAAGGTGTGAGGCACTCCCGGATTCTGTGGTTTTAGCACGATCGCTTTAATCATATCTGGCTTAGTTGTTTGTTTAATTACTCAATTTTAGAACCTATGTATGTTTACTTTTTTACCGCTTTTAATTATGGCGTTATGGAATTAATCTTGGAAATGGGTCACGTGTGTGTGAATTCGTTTTATTTGGGGTGCTTAAAATCATGTCACGCGTACGTGTACACAATTAATCACGGTTTATTATTATTAATATTATTTCGACCAAAGTTGCGCGAACGCATACCTTGATTTTAATTTTGAAAATCGTAATTATGTCACGCGAGCGTATACATAATCACGATAATTTGATTAATTAAGAGCGTGCCTAAAGTATACTATCACGTTCAATGTAGCTACTAAACATATAGCCCAAAGACACTTTTTAATTCTTGTTGAACTCATCCACCCAAATCCTGGTCAAATCAATTTCGTTATTTTAATGGGTCAATACAACACGACAAACCCAAACCTTTATTCGCTCCCTTTAGTCCGAACTCCAAAGATCCAATTTACCCAATTCAATAATTTATATTAAACCTCCATTATCTTACCTAAATGATGAACAATAGACAATAATTAAGCATTTAAACTAAACTAAATAAAAGGAAAACTACAACGAAGCAGATACAAACAAAAACCATATCAATCACTAAAGAGAAATAAAAATGAAAGCTAAGGCATGATAAAATGACAAAGCATCCAATAACCAATGAACCCATTATATCCCAAGATTTTTTAAAAAAAGTGAGAAAAATAAAATGATAGATATGGACCTTAAGATATTGCTCTGAATTTTGATTACTTTACAGCGTCAAAATCAAAAGAAGGCCAAACCACGGACAACGATCGAAAACCTCGACTGTTCTCTCAACCCAGAAGCGCTGCATATTTGTCATTCTATTTTTATGTGCTTCGATGGTGTTTCTCGGTGGTTGTGAGCTGATTTTAGAGTGGTTTTCATGGCTAAAAGTTGCTGGATTTTTGACTGGTTTTGGTCCAAGAGAGAGGTGGCTAACGGTGGAGTTTTATATGACGGTTTGGTGGGATTTTGGACTGGTTTTTCAACTGTTCGTTGAAGGAAAAAGAGATGGTCGGAGGTGGTGTAATTACAACAGAGGGAAGGCTGTTTCTAGGGTGTTTCAAGGACTGTTTGGGTTGAGTTTTTTGAGCTGAAATGGTGGTAAAGAAGGGAGTGGTCCGCTGCCTTTGGTTATAAAAGAGGGAGGGGGTCTCTCTCTCTCTCTCTTAAATGTCGCCCCCTTTCGTGGGTTGTGTGAGTGGAAGATATATAGGTATAGGTATAGGAATTAATTGGTGGCCAAGAAAAAGAGTGTGTATGTGCATATGAGTTTTGAGGGAGAGCATGTGAGTTAGTTACAAAAAATAAGGAAGAATCTTGCTACATGGAAATAATTCATTGGCTCTTGCTTTAATTAATACTTTTTCTTTTCTTTTAAGAGTGTAAATATAAAAATACTAGCTAAATATTTTAAAATCAAGAACATATAATTTTTTTGTGATTTTTAATTTTCTTAAATAAAACCTATAAATGTGAAATAAAGCTAAAATATCAAGATTAAACTTAAAAGATATTTAAATGCTAAAAAGTGATGAAAAAATTAAATATGATAAAAAATTAGGTGCTCACAACACTCTAGAATCAACGGGAGTATAAGATGATAAAAAGTCTTTTCTTGGTGTGATATGTGTGGTTGCTCCAGAATCTACTATCCAACTCGTCTCATGGGATACCAAATTGATGACGTTTTCATCATAAGCAAAAAGAAGGTCATCTCGAACAATAGCAGCAACATTGTTCTCGTTATTTTTAACTTTCTTTCCTTCTCTAATGTCTTGCTTCAAATTGTGGCAAAACCTTTTGATATGAACTTTCTTGACACAGTGATTTCATGTAATATTATGATATTTGGACCTGTTACACCCCATGTCTTCGTACGTGAGAGTACGTTATAAGCCAACTAATGTAAGCCCAAAAATGAGATCGTCTTTGAAAGTACATAAAGTAAGCTAATAATATTACCTTGGAGGTTACAAATATTTAAGATCATGGATAACAAGTACCAAAAGGATTGGAAGGCTTAGAAGCTAAACAAATTGAGGAAGATAAGTTTCGTCGAAAGTCGACAAGTTGAGAATATTATAACATATAATTTTGGGATGATACTAGGGTTCTTAACATGACAAGGAGGTTATTTTATGAGTTATTTTAGTCATATAATAGCCGGGTGTTATGTTTTGAAGTCAAACAAGTTGTGGAAGAAAAGTTAGCAAAGGTCATCACAAGTTACATTCATAAATTTGCTGAAAATTAGGTCAAATGTAGTGGAGCTTTTCTCTCAATATACTTGGAATTACGAGTTGGTTCATCTACAAAATTAAATATCTACGATTCTAGTTTCTAACGCATTAAACCATTCATCTATACGATATCATAGTAGAGAGATATTCGCGTTTTTATGAGACTGCACAAGCAGCTCCAAATGGGACCCACTTAGGCCGTGGTCGACCTACTTCACTTTAAAAACGATTTGGACGATATTTATTTCTCATTTTTCGACCCAGCCTTATCCCTATACTCCTCTTTACCCTCCTAAACAGATATTATAAGGGTTTGAAGTTATTCCAAAGTGATTACACCATATTTCAACATCAAAAGTTAGTTCTAGTGAAGAACAACACCTCTTTGAGGTTGTGTTGTCATTGAGGATAATTATGGGTTGTGTTTGGCTGAAATTTCAAGCTTTTGATACTGTATAAGGTGAGTATAACAGCCATCTAATTGTGCTTAAGCTTGCTTGTACGTTATTTAAGTTGTTAGGATGATAAACTACAAGATAATACTTGGATTAACTTGAGATGTTGTTGTTCTTGATGGATTGATTTGAAAGTTGCTCTTATGAACTTTAAGTGACTAAAAATAATGGAAAATAAGTTGGATATGATATTGTTAGTATGATTATGTTGGTTTACATGTCAATCTTGTTGAGAAAATTGGTAACTAGAAAAGGAAATGGCTATAAAGCAATTGGAAGTTGTCGACAGTGATATTATCTTGTGTTGGGATATTTTGGGTAACTTTAAAATTTAGTACAGGGTTATAAATCCTTTAAAATATATTGATTATTATACTGTATATATTACTAAATTCAAGAATGAATGATAATGGGTTAAATGGTGCTAAAGAGATTCAATCTGAGCTTGTCGCTCGTTGTGATATATTGATGGCTTGTTCATGAAATATTTTATACCCTATTGTTGAAGTTGTTCTTATTGAATTGCTCTGGTTGTCGTTTTTGGTATATGGTATTGGAGGAGTCCCTTGTTACAGGGGAGATGCTACCCAAATTTATATAAACGAGCTACTAGTTTAAGTTGCGGACTTAGCCTTTACTCAGCACTGATTTTGAATCTCCTTATGCTATGATAGATTGAGTTGAGTTGTTTGAAGAATTGATTGGAAGGTATTAAGGACTCAACGGAGTTAAGGTATGTTAAGGCTAAACCTTTCCTTCATTTTGGCATGATTCTGTAACTACATGTGTTTGATAACGAGACATAAAGAGAAGTTCATATTCCTGAATTTATGTACATTATCCTAGTCTCATAAGTTACAATATTCTCCCTTATCGGGACTTCATATTCCGTTAAGTATTGTCTTCTTCTAGTCAAGAGAGTAGAGGTTCTATATAGATATATATAATATTACAGTATTTTCACCACCATCGAGCTATAATCGGTGGGCAGGCTCCTATTGGGCAACCTTCAGATGGTAAGTTATATACAAGCCTACTGTGGCCGAGCACCTATGAGCGAGCCCAAAATGGCTGAGATACAGAGCCTAGTATGGCCAAGCGCCTATGAGCGAGCCTACTACGGCAGAGCAGTTATACGTACTGAGCCTTATAAGGTCGGACAACTATTTTACTTACTATATTGAGAGAGTTGAGTCAGTATCAGTAGGTAAGTATATCTTCAGATCATCTTTGACTCCCAGTTACTTAAATTATTATATTATCAACTCTGTTTCAGCTTTCAGTTATTCTGTTGTCTTACATACTCGGTAAATTATTTCGTACTAACGTCCCTTTTATCGGGGACGCTGCATTTCATGCCTGTAGGTCCTGATAAATACCTAGATAGACCTTCCTAGTAGACAGAGTCAAACATCAGTTTGGTTGGTAAGCTCCACTTCCTCGGGGTTACCAGGTCTAGACCTTGGAGTCCATTTTATATATATTAGTTTGATGGGTAGGTCGAGGCCATGTCTCGACCATAATACAGTTCAGCTATCTTTAGAGGCTTGTAGATGAGTCCTATATATTTTGGATATTAGTATTGTGGCCTTGCCAGCCCTGTGTACATGTTAGTTTGGTATTGCTGGTTGTAGACATTCATGGTGGTCTCATCGGTCTTGATTTGTAATGTAGGCCTCGTTGGCCTAAGTTGAAGGTTACCCCTCCAGAGTTCACAGTAATAGAGTGGTACGCTCGGGCCAAATATGGCGCCGGGTGCCGGCCACGCCTCCCCAGGTTTTGGGCGTGACAGGACCTTAACTTACTTCTACTTTTACCTCTATTTTTCGAACCTCTTGTTCTATTTCTCCCCCGGTCTTCTGTAACCAAGATATCTGCTTGTGAGGATGAACCCTGATATTTTCTCCTTACTTCCTCGTTCAACACACCACTCTTGGCATATTCCATGGTCACCTTACCTCCAGGAGCTGAATTTGTCAAAGAAACA